>JAMKCH010036745.1:0-14415 GCA_023653785.1 Ophioderma brevispina | reverse complement strand
TAAGAGCGCCCTCCTACCCATTACCGTTAAGTCTTTGAAACAGACTAGCACCCGAAGTTGATGCAGTTTGAATTCGCCGTTGCTGTTAATTTGGCATTCCCTACCCCCCCTGTGTGCATTGGATCATTGCTCGCCTCATAAGCATTATGGTTGTGGTTCGAGCCGCTGTCGCCATGTGTTGTTCATTGGCCAGGTACCTTACGCTCGCTTGCCTCACTCCAAGGAGTATAAATGGGTACCGGCATATGCTGGGATGCAACAGACTCGCTGTGGCAACCCTCCCCCCCAGCAACAACCTGGAAAAAAACTACATTATCCTGATATAGAGATAAGTTCCAATAAGCTTCCACCATTTGCGCCTTTCACAATGATAACTCTCTCTATTTCGGGCAAAGTGTACTGGTTAAATACTACTTAAATCACCCCAAATCGATCCACTCCCTTCATAAAACCCTCTTCTATCCATGGCGCTTTAAGACTCATTTTTGTTTTAAATAGTCCTTAAATTGAAAAAATTGTCAAAATCCATTTTCGAGCTACCTATAAGCCGATAAACACTCCCAGTGAGGCTTGCACCTCGAAATCTTGCGTTGCGTATTCTCGGCCAAAAGCACGCTGTTTCCCCTAATCGTAATGCCCTTGGTTGTCCCTCTAACTTTTTGACCAATCAGGGAAGGTTTACCATACGTAGTTCGGCCATTTTAAAATGGCATCTTCACTTCGAACGAGTGCATTTTACTCGCAAATCTCCCCTTTTTCTACCAATCCCTTCTTTTTTTCCGTTTGCCCGTTTTTCCAGTAACGAATATTAATGGTTATCGTGTAGGTAAGATTTTTATTATTTGTTTTCATATTTGGGGTCTTTTCAGGCCAGCATTTGCCGATTTTGGGCGACTTTCAAAAGTTTTTTAAAAAAAAAAAAATTTTACCCCATAATTTTCCCTTGTTTTTCAAGCCCTGCCCTCTTCCAAAAAATACCTTGTTTTGCAAGTGTTCACGGGCTATCTAATCTCGTCTGGTTGCCGTTTAGAATGAGGGATTAGAAAGATTTCATCCCAATAATAAGGTTAGGGTCCTAAACTACACGTTTTACCTATTCAGAAGGTTCCAACATGTGTTGAAACTGTTGTGAAGGAATTGGCTGCAAATGTGAAAGGCAGCATCCAACCACATTGGATGCCAAGGCTGGGTATCAGACGAAACTCGACGTTTAAAGAAGAAGAATGGTTGCAAAAAGAGTACTCTAATCAAAATCACACCAGTCCAAAAGAAGAGGAGGACTGAACTACTTGCTCAATAAATCATACAACTCATATAAAGGTATGAGACTGCAACACTTGACAAACTCAAGCAGCTGATGACATGAGACTACACCACCACAGGCCAAATTACATCCCTTGAACTCTCTGGAAGATAGGACTGAGAATGTTGTGCTGATTGGCTACGGCTGTAATTTTACAAAGATTTCAAAATTAAAAAAAAAAAAAAAAAGGATTGGGGGGGGGGGACGGGTGCCCCCCCCCCAAAAAAAAAAAAAAAACAAAAAGCCCCCAAAACGCCAACAAAAATCTGAATGACTGCCAAAAACGAGGGCAAAAAATTAGGTTTTTGCAGCTTTTTGTCAAAAAAAAGTTAACAGTTTGGATAAAAAAGTCCACTTATTGCCAAATTCCTCGCCCCCCCCCCCGGTTAAAATTTTGGGCAAAGTCCCTTTTTTTAAAAATTCCCCTCCCCTAAAGAAATCCTGGTAAGGGCCAATGGAAATTGATTCTTATTTTCCTGTTTAGATTTTGTAAAAGGTGAACGCGTTATTCATTATTTATTGTCATTCATTATTACATCTAGACTAAAGGAAGGTTGAATACACTACACACTTATTACATAAAAACAAAAGCTTGACAAGTGCCTAATTAACAAAAACAGGGGTATTTGAGAGTGTTACTGTAAACAGGGTGCTGTTCTTACGCAATACATAATTATGTCTGTAGAAAGGTATGAGCGCAGGGTGCAATTTTCAATACTGTTAATTCTTGTAGATATGGTATTGAGAACAGATGTGTGTTCGTAATCACCATTCCTCTGCTACTACACTGGCTTTTTATAGCTTGTTTTTACCCTAACGGTCCCTGACGTTTTGCACCCACGGGACAGAAAAATAGGCACTGGGTTCTTTTCCATACTATGTGCTGGGTTTTGGTGAAAGGAGCTGAATGACTTCAGAATAAACAAACAAATACAGATATGAAATGTTATAATGTGTTTATTAGGCATTTGTAATAAAATATAGAATCCGGGTTCCTGAAAAAGCGGCTCCTGGCACTCTGAACATTATAATACATGGGAGCCATTTTTTCTTCAAAATTTTCAGGGTCAATAGGCCATTAACCCTAATGTCTTTTGGTTTTCTAGCCTATCTCCAGAGCGGAAGGGAAGGGGTAAAAGGATAGAAGCGTGAAGATTGGACATCCGTGGCGGATTAGAAACCGGGCCTCGGTGCCACCATTCCATGAGGATGGCAGGGGGGGGCCCCCCCCACCACGAGGGAGTCGCGGCCCGGCCATATGAGCGTGCACGTGACGTCATCGCATCTTTTTGACTTAGTGCTTTCTTTCCTCAGCTCTTGAGTGATTAGTGAGTTTTGGAGTGATTAGTTAAGGTAACCCTCTAACTGGAAAAAAAGGAGGGGACACTAACCCTAACCGTCTTTTGGTTCTAGCCAGAGAGGAAGGGAAGGGTAAAATGATAGAAGCTAAAGAAGATTGACATCCTTGGCGCGGATTGAAAAAAATATGCAAAATAGCAGGGTTTTTTGAAAAAAATTGGGGGCGTCTTTGGGAAATGTACTTGTGTATCTTTAAATAATACTTTCAATTACGTACCAAGTATGTATAAAATTGGATTGATCAGCCCAATTATTGGGCGAGCTATGAGTTGCAAAAAAATATTTTAAAACTCATAGCGAGAGCCAATACATATTGGCGGCACAATCATCCACAATTTTAATCTATCATACGTAGGATCCAATAGTATCGCGTATCGGGAAACCTCCAGCATGTAAGCCTAAAAAATTGCCAGTGCAAATGGTCAAAACAGTGAAAAGAGCATGCATCACCTGCGAAAAAAACATTAATGTGTGGAACATCAAAGGTCCACAAATTTAAATCACCCTTTATTTGAATATTATTGTGAAATGATTCTTCTGGGAATAACTCTCGTTCTTTTTTTGTACTCATTAATCCCCATTTTTTGGTGTTCCGCTGTTCATGGACAAAAAAAAACAGAGATAGCAGAAAGAATTAACAGGAATTGCAAGTTGAAACGCGCCTATCCCTCTCTTCCCCGTGAAAAAAGGAAAATGAGCACAAGTTACCCGAAACAATTATTTCTTTTAGCCTTTTACATTTTGGTTGTGCTTCATGTAACAAAATTACACAGAATTAGTTTAGGCAGGATTTCTACTTTATATTATGAAACACAATTATTTAAATATCAGTTTTGTTTGTTTGTTAAAAAAAGAAAAAACCTAAAAAATTAAAAAAAAAAAAAAAAAAAAAAAATGTAATCATATTGTCATGAGTCATTGTTGGGAGTAATTCCTCCACTGGTGAGAACCATTCATACAGGCTGAATGTTGTAACATGTTTCTGCACGCAAGATCAAGCAATTAGCCCATGGCCCGGGGGTTGTGTTTACTAAGCCATATGACTGTGATTTAATCCGGTAGTGTATGTTGTATACAAACAAACTTGGTTTAGGCCTATTTTGGATTGGATAAAAGGAACCGTTTCCATAAAACCTGACAAAATTGGTTGACTTAACAGGCTTAAAGGTGCAATTTCGTGATCTTAGCACCTCATTTTTGTTTATGGTTGACTAGATATCCCTGAGAAAGTATTTCCAAAATTTCGTTGGAATTTTAGATGGTGCGTTTTTGTGTTACACGCCAATGTTGCCTCATGCCACATGGGCTACTGTGTTGTAATTTCTCTCTCTCTCGCTCTGTCTCTGCTACCTCGTTATGAAAGAGTGCGATCATAAGCTAATAATTACAAGGCGTTCTCGACCACAAAGTGTCCCCGCTCATCGCGGTAGTTAAGGATGAAAAGTAACATAACTTACAGATCACAGGGAAGATGTGATGGAAACCAGAGAGGCTCCTACCATAGCAGTTTCATACTTGGATGACCCAGATGACCATGAAAAAATTTGGTATCAAATGTTGACTACACCACCAAGGTTTATGACAATGACCATTTGTAGTGTTTGACCTGGATGGCCTCAAATGACCTTGACTGATAATGACCTTCAAAAATTGCAGCACTGAATATGACCACACCCACCCAAGTTTCATGACTATACAACGATTTGCAGTGATTTGACCTTGGATGACCCCAGAGGATCAGAAATGACCTTGAAAAAATTGGCATCATAGGGATTTCAGACATACAACCATACATAGTGATTTGACCTTGGATGACCTGTGTGACCTTGCAATGAACCTTTAAAAATTCAGCATTGAATGTTGAGCGCACCCACCAAGGTCATCATCCTACCAAGTTTAGGGATTTGGGGGAAAAAAACCTTGAATGACACACATGGACCGTGAAATGACACTTGAAATTTTTGGCACCAAATGTTGAGCAACCAACAAAGTTTCATCATCCTACCACAATTGACAAGATTTAAGGCAATTTTTGACATTTGACTTGACCCATGGCACAGACCCATCTCCGAATCGTGCACGCCTACTTAAGTGACATCCAGGTGGAAAGATGGACACCCTACACTTGCTTAGATCAAAAGATACCGTGTTGACAACGTTTATAATAGCACTTTAGCTATTTTGACCATATTTTGACCTCTTTGACCTTTGAATATGACACCATGACCCAATTTGGATCCACACCACGCCTACAACGAGATACATCTATGTTGAGAATATGGACATCCAGACTTGCTTGTTCCAAAGATATCGCGTGGGACGCCCCACACGACGAGGACCATTTCTAAGTCCCTTCGCCAACAAAAGGGGACCAAAAGTGGCCTCAAAATCAGTGTGGTTTTACTATTTTGGAGTAGAGATTAGCTTGTCCAAAGACTGCTGTGTGGCACAGTTACTTTCACCTGTTGCTGTCATTGAGCTTACCCCCTAAATGACAATTTATGCCACTGAATGCTCTGTCACTGAACTTGAAAACAATGTATACTTAGTTGAAACCAAATCTATGCACTACTAGTTCCATGGATATAGGACAGGCAGCTGGTATTGTTATGCTGTGACTTAGTACACACCAACCCAATCATCTGCCAATCAGCACCTCTCAATTCTATGACCACGGCCCCTCACTGACAACGTATGCCCATTAAGCGCTAATGCAGATACAACCACTGAGGGCCCTGTTATGCTTGCATGGACATGCCAGTACATTGTGTATATCATTATCCTGTGCTATATATATTCAGAGTCTCGATTAGTTTGTCATTAGTCGCATTGTAGCTGCATAATGAATATCTCGCATGAGCACTTCAATTTTAAGAAATTGTAACTGTATCAACCACTTGTGCATCTGGGGATAGGTATTCGCCTTAGGTCACTTCACTTTTTTCGTAAGCATGGTAAGTACCCATAAGATCTAGATTTATATTTTTTAGTTATAATTTTGGCAAGTGTAGCCAGATCTTGATGGTTTATGGAGGTAGTAATGTTACGTTTTATTGATAATGTATAACATGCTATATCATATACGCCTCCATATCATATCATATTTATTTTTTTTAAAATGTGTCATTTTGGGTGGTATATTATAATAACAGTGATTTGATATTACAGGATGAGGGAGATAACCAAAAGGCCTATTGGCCAGAAAGGGTCACCACCCAGCAAAACAAGTAGTGTAATTTTACAAAATCAACGGAGTATCCATTTTTAAAATACAAGTAACACAATACAAAAAAAAAACATACAAACCAGAGTAAACATTATTAAATACGATGCAATTACAATTCATTCTTTACCTTGTTTCTAAAGTGTTGTTTTAGAATACGAATATCAGGTGATCCCTGTGAGCTCGGAAGGCAACTACACGCTTAGGCATCAAATTTTGTTCAATGTTTAAAAAAAGTCAACACTTAGAATTTCTTGAAATATTTGGAATTCGGCATGAAAAAGGATTAACTGAGACCCACAAGGCCAGTCTTAGGTCAGTGGTGTTTGAGATGGTTCCCAAATGACATGCAGTCATTAGGGACCCATTTAAACTACTGACTTAATCTAAATACAGTCAGAGTGAAAGTGCCCTTAGGGATGTATGGAGAGAAACTGAGACAATTGGAATTCCATACCATCTCTCAAAATTTCTGCAGCTTGACAGGATTACATTCTCAGTGTGCAAGATTACGTTTTCAAGTCCAATCCCGTCCGTATTTGGGCAAGTACCATGACTTTCTAAAGTGAGAAAGAAACAAAATCCTATATAGTAATTTTAAAAATAGTGTTTCTGACATAAATGTCCATTATAAGCTTATAGTCTGTCTACTGTCTGTACATGCTCTAATTTGTGTTTGTAACATTACGTCGAAAGCGCTTATCATCAGGTAACTCAGCTGAGTACTGTTAAAGAGGGCTAACCGATCATCGAGCCTCACCACCCAACCAATCACCTATCACACCTGAGATTTTGGACCATAATACCCTGGATTTTCTCAGGCTCATCTGCAAAATATTTAGGCTGACTAATCTTCTTTATGAGGTTCCAAGCTAAAAATAATGGTGTTATGGTATGGTAATATTTGTAATATATGCTACTAAGACCTCATAGTAAGTGGTATGTCAGATTTGAATTTGGAATTAAGCTATGCTGGCAATTAAGGTGATCAGAGATTTCCCGATGAGGGCACACTCAATTTCGAAACACCAAATATTGTTTAGGGCATATACATACTGCTGTCAACATACAATCAAGGTGTGAATAACTAAGCTCAATCAAAGTCTTCATAAAGAAATCACAACTTTGTTCAATCATGGAATTCGGAATTTTTGTTATACACAGTATCCTATGGGCACTGTATACTGTGGGTGGCACTGTATTATGTGCATAAATGTTTACTGCATGAACAAAGGAAAATCCGTTCATCTCGATCTTGGAGTTAGCCATTATTAGGGTTAATATCTTTAGTTTAGATGACTATTTTAATATCATGAAATATCTGCGTCAGCCTTTAAATAGCCTTTCCTATGAAGTAGAAGAAACTATTGATATAAATGGGTGGGCACCTTGTAAGGTTTACAATTTCAGAAACCATGCCTGTATAGGCCAGCGGAGGGTTGTGTGATGCATCCCCAAATTATATCATTGCCCCTGCCTCCTCCCCCCACGATAATGTGTAGTTCAGCCACTGCTCACTTAGTTGGGGTTTATTGTGTTATCTGAGGTGTATCAATTAAGTAGATTCGATGTGTTCATAAAGGGAATGTTTACAACATTTAAAATGTGTTATATGCTACAAACAAGGTGTTTTGCATTTTTTCAAAAACACTTCAAAAATTAGTCTGCACAGCAAGTTTATCCTTAATTTTAACTTGCTTTGTCCTATAAACCTCCAAAAAAAAAAATCAAGCACAAAAATTTTGGATAAATTATCGGAATGTTCCTTCTGTGCTGATTCAAGACCACCCGTTCATCCTCCTAATTTTAATCACCCTTCAAGACCACGATATACATATTACCAAACTATCAAAGACCCAATTTTGGTATGATCAAAGGTCAATATTATGCACTTGTCAAGTTCAATCCCGGCCCTGGGGGTCCCAGGAAATAGGGGTATATGCCGACATAGCGGGCATGTACAAAAAAGTATTGCCCCGCAAGCCGGAGTGAGCGGGACTGGTCCGAATGTCCGTAGCTGTCCCCGCCATCCGGGACAATCATTGATGATAGCTGGACTTACGCAGGAGGTACAAAAAAATTTTCCCGGCTCCGCCGGAACATACAAGGGGACTTTAACGCATGTGTCACACCTTATAAAACCAGGCTATCAGCGAGTAGTATCGCCCGTCAAATCTGTAGTATATCACCATTGCAGTACGATCTCTTCCATGTCGTGAAAGGCACGCTATACAAGTAGCACCACCACGCACGTCGTCGCACGGTCGAGATATCAAACTAATCCGGGATCGATATTTAAACGTAAAATCGCAGAAAAACATCAAAAACAACAGGAAAATGTTTAAAAAATTGTATCAACTGAATCACGAAGAAATTAGTAGAAGTTTGTCTGATTCATGTAATTCTAAAATCATGTAGGCAGTGAAAGCTATTGATATTTCTTGCTAAATGACCAGGAATATTGTCTTCATTGCATAAAACGCGGGATTTTAATATAAATGAAAATATTGAATCGATATGGAAACAAATAATGCTCATGAAATACCTATGTTAGCTCAAAATACTTCTCTAACTGCCGATGTTAGATATAAATCAAAATGAAAAACTGGATTCCGACTTGATGTGGCAGTGTTATTCCATTCTAATTTTCCATTTTATCGGGGATCATTGAAGTTTTTTGAACCGCTGCGCCGTTCAGCCAAGAGTACAGCTGTCCAGGCTCCTGTGCAATGTCAGCTCAGTTTACCGCAAGGCGTGCCGAGCTGATGTCCCCGGTCCTGGGGTCTAACATTTAGAGAACAGGGTGAAATTGAAGATGGGCTCAATAAATCTTTGTACAAAGTATAACAAATCTATTTTAATTTGCACCTAATTTCTTTTTATTTGGAATGTGAGAAAGATTTAAGTTAAAAATGGTAACCATTTAATATTGATAGTGGGTTTGGTTGGCTGGGGCAATAAGATCTTGGAATGGTTAACTTTTTTTTGTTCTAAGCGAAAACACAATGTTTTCAAATCAATATTTACTAACGTGTCTTTTAATTTGAAAATTTACCCAAACTATGGTTTCTCCTAATTTGGTACCAGTAGTATTTCAACTTTAATTGAAATAAGAAAACTGCACAAAAATCTTCGTTTCTCACGAATGACATGGGAAAATTCAACTCAAAGTAGGAATAACATGAAGACTTTTTGGTATGCCTATAAGTGATTGTCGTGTTCAGAATTTTGTCAGAAGATGCAAAAAACCGTCCTCCAAAAAATGGGGGAAGTAGTCAATACGATTCAATGGAGCCAAAATGGTGATTGCAGACTAACAAAATATCTGTGTTTTATGCACGGTTTCGCTTTGTTATCTGACGGCAATCTATGAATCCATCCATGATTCCAACAAAGATGCTTGAGTGCCTCCCCTGGGCAGGGTCGAAATATATTGATACCCACTGACAGAGTAGGCATGGGCATATAGGCCCTATTCAAGTTTATTTAGCAAGTCACTATCACAGAGTAGGCCGACAAAAAGGAACAATCACCCATGATGTGCTGTTGTTTGGCTGAAGTTCGTTGGCGATAGGATGCAGGATTTTAGATATTACTCTGCTATGTTAGTGGTCGGATATCGCCGTGGATGGGATTTTTTTAACAAACCAACTAAAGATGTTTGTTTTCAAACATAACTTCCGATGTGGTGAAATTTCGGCTCGGTTCTGACACTGCGGTGATCCAAAATGTAGTATGATGTTATATAGCTAGACCTGTTTTCGCATAGCCGGGACCGACCCGGGATTGTACAGAGTTTTAAAGCAGTCCCCGCCCCACATTGGCCGAGAATATACGGGATTGTCACACCGAAGGCCCGGCAGTAGGGGCCGGGACATAGCGGAGGCGTTACAAAAAATGTAAGCCCGGCTACCTGGGATTTCGTGATACTTTAGCGGGGACAAAGGCGGGGGTGTCACGACAGCAAAATGTACATTCCCGGCTAAGTCCCCGCTAGTCCCGGGACCCCCAGGGCCGGGATTGAAATTGACAAGTGCATTATTGACTGTTGGTAGGGAATAAGCTTTGTATGATGACAAAATATGCATTATTGGTTTTGATTGTAGAACAGACTGTTTTTGGAGATAACTGTATTGACTCATTGTGATAATTTTATTGTTAATCGGTAATCTACACAAAAGTTTGTTTGTGTAACCCGCCTACATGTGTAAACTTAACAATTTTAATTAAGTCACCAATCGGACAGCTTAAATCCCTTTTATCTGATATTTCTTGCTAAAGTTAAAGGTGTATTTTGTGATTTCTGCACCTTCTGTTTTAATCATGGTTTGCTAGATATCGCTGAGAAAAGCTTATTCACAAAAGTTTTGGTTGATTCCGATCTTGCGGTTTTGTATTATCAGCAAATGCTTGTTTCCCACGGTCCCATAGGCCATTATGCTGTAATTTCTGTCCATTTACGGAAGAAAACAAAATTGCGAATTTCTTTCAGTTATGACTGAATATGTACATAAGATTAAGCACACATGGATAATTGGATTACTAAGGCTAACGTTCAGATGACATAAAAATCTAAACCTTTTTTAGGTAAGTCGGGGGGAAGGGGGGGATCACAAAATGCCCTTTAATGATCACTAAAAACTTTAAATTCCCTGCAAATGCATTCTATCTAGAATGGCAGTGTAACTTCTAATCCTATAAAGTTGCACAATTGTTGAAAAAAAACTTCACTTCAGTAAATTCAAATTACAACATTTATAAAATGACCATTTTAAAAATGTAAGAAATAAACTGATAAATCATTTCCTAACTACAAAAGATACACATCATACACTGATAAACCAGATCATCACCCATCCTGGGCAGCCGTCCATGTATCCAGTGGCATAGCCAGGTGGGGGCAGAGGGGGGAAAATTGCCCCCTCTGAAAACATTTTTGAGGGGAAATTGGGAAATAAATAATGGATATTCATGTTAAGGTGGTTCCCATGTGTAGCTCAAGAGTTACTAAATAGATTTAAAGATCATTTTTCCCAATATGTTGTCACATCTTAACAATTTAAAACCAAAAGAATGTGTCTTCATTTTACATTTCCACAGGCTTTTCAGCTCTCAGATGTCAAAAATGTGTTAAAATCATGTTTTTTGGGAAAAAATGCCCACATCTTGAGTTATTGGTATTTCTATGTTACCCGCAGCAGGGAAATTATGAAAGAGTACACCTGCTTTCATATTCTGCAGAAAAAATGAAAATAGGAGGTAGGGTTCACCAGAAAAAATTTAAAACGTAAAAATATGAAAAACCCTGTATTTTGTGATTTTTGACATCTGAGAGCTGAAAAGCCTGTGGAAATGTAAAATGAAGACACATTCTTTTGGTTTTAAATTGTTACGATGTGACAACATATTGGGAAAATGATCTTTAGATCTATTTAGTAACTCTTGAGCTACACATGGGAACCACCTTAAATCAGCCCTTTTCTACTTCTTTTGCCCTGCAACAGGGAAATTTTTGCTTGTGATCGGGACATTTGTTGCACCTACCGGGAAATTGCCCCCTCGGAACCACCGGGCTGGCTACGCACATGCATGTATCGAAAAAGATAAACTTATTAATTGAAACAATACACATAGAAAACACATGTCTACAGTAAAAGACACAACTACAAGAGTTATTACTGATAAATTAGTTCATTATTATAATAATTCATACATGATAGAAAAATTCCTCACCCGTCCATGTATCCAGCAAGAATGACCAATTTCAAACAACTTCAGTACTACAAAATCAAGAACCACACAGGATCCCAATGAAAAAACCAGATGCATATTACAATATTAAAAATATTCAGGCAAATTAATACGGGTACAGGTTCTATGAATGGCCTTTTATTTTGATTTTTATTTATTCTCTTTATTCATTAAAAAACTACAAAAAGTACCACAAAGCCCAAACAGAAAGCAGGGGCAAAACGCAAAACACATCAAAAAAACATTCAAAGACAACAAGCAACAAAGCATCAATTGCAGTATTAAAATGAAAAGCTTCAAAAGATAAGGGAAAAGAAAAGGATAAAAGGAGGCCTTAGGTTTAGAGATTAGGGCATTGCTCCCCACAGCATTATGCCCGTGCATGCCAGATGGTGTGAGCTGGAAACAAGGCAAAGTGAATGAGCTGCTTTTCCTAGGTCTTAACTTGGTTTTTGGTAGCTGGAAGAGAATCTGGAGTTGGTTTTCATGTTTCATGGATCAATTTGGTACACATTTTTATTCTATTAATTATCCAAACGGCCATTTGTGATATGAGTGAGGTTAGTCAATCATCAGGGTATATTCTTGCATGTGCTGAGAAAATTTGGTTGTGAATAGTGAATCTTATTTTATATTTTGTAAACTGCTTTTTTCAGCAAAAACTTCCCAACCATCTGGGCTGCAGACATCCACTTTTGATCTATCAAATGGTGGCCCATATGGGACTCAGTTTCCATTATTATGTTTTTCTTTTATTTCAGAAGACAATGACTGAGTTAACCACATACGATTCTAAATATCTCAAAGACCTTTCTGCTTGATTGCAAGCATATAAAGATAACATGTAGTGCAGCTCTGTGGGGTGAAGAGACTGTGTGTGGAATGCTGCAAGAACGTCAAAATGACAAGTGAGTATAGAGTAGACCCACAACTACATGGAGTTGATATTTATCATACACCCAGGTAGTGTTAATTCCTGGATAATCGTATTTATAGATGTGATATTCTCATTATCTCATATCAAACCCCTGAGTGTGTATTAACACCATATCAATTCGGAAAATGGCTACTTCTTATGTCACATCTGGGGTTAATTTTATGATGTCCCCCAATACATCATTTTTAAGACATTCATTCTGGCAATCTGGGAATTACAATAATTCAGGACCAGGTGATAATTTTGGCATGGTAATGGCATGATCTGCTGTGCTGTCGGGGTGTGGTTTAGTTTTAGTTAGTTAAACAAAAATTTTAAATCCAGTTTTGTCCCCACTAAACGAAGGTGGTGGATTCACCTCACACTCAGCAATACTGCTGTGGAGGATTTATTGGAGGCAAAAGATATTTAACCGGATCCCTTCCTGATGTCAATCCACAGTTTTGGCGGTGGGCTAGCCTTTTGCTTGGGCAACAACGCACACCATGCAAGGCAGCATTGCTGGATGGCCGCCATTAACTCTCCAGAGCTGAGGCCCCTTGTAGGTGGATCTTTTTCATTCTACCCAGGTAACCAGCTACCAGACTAATCGATTCCTTAGAAACTACTAATTGGGGCAACGGTTAGCCACCAAAAATCAGCCCTGGACGGTAGTACTGATTTACCGTTACCAGGATACCAGTAGCAGGCCATCAAAAAGAAACCTGACCCGACCTGTGGGTAATCGATTTTGAACTAGCGGAATGTTAATTACGAGTGCCGGAAGATATTTGCGGAAACCATGGTACTGATTTAAAGGCTGGGGGGATGAAGGAGTCCAATATCTAGTTTAAGCGGCGAAGCTGAAAAATTCAGCCAATTTCCACCTGTTGGAAAATTGGCCGGGGAATTACAAAATATGACATTTTGTAGTTGTATCAAACAACATGGATAGAACTTGGACACCAGAACTGAAATCCCTTAGGAATAAAGAGGACTTGCTAATTACACAGAAATACTGTAGTTAAATTAAAAAGCAGGGATGCCCACTAACTGAATTTGTTGTACACAAGTTCCTATTCATCTTAGTCTTAGACTCAGTCTCACATAGTCATAGCTAATCATGCAATTTTAGTCATGATGACCATCATCTTCATATAGACCTTGTACTTATAGAAGGTGCTGCTACACTATATCTATATGGTAATAATTTTAGTTGGCCATATTACATGTACATGTAGACCACTATATTAATTGGCTATTTAATCATGCAAAAAATTTGTTGCAACTAGGCGGTAGACTGTTATAGCGGTGGTTGATTTTTTTTTGAAAAAGGGGGTTTAAAAGAGGTGGGGAAATTAAAAAGGGTGAGGTTGACCCCCTACAGGCACAGTCTTCTTTTTCTTAATGTGGTGCATCCCCCCGTCAGGAGAATAGCAAGGTTTGCAGTCCACAGGGGTGGATCCCACTATAAAGGAGGAGGGATTTCAGAACCAGGGAGGTATAAAAAAAGGTATTTTCAAAGAATGTTAATATTTTGTGCTTGTAAAAAAAATGTTTGCATGAAACAGTCTGGCCCCATCCTCTTTACTGCTAAACCTCTGCTCCTGGGGTGCACTTGTGATGTTTGTTCAAAGTTATCATTAAAATACCTATACAATGGCAAATATCACTAATTTGCAATTGCCATCTTCAGTGTAAGTTGAATGAAATTAAACAAAAAGAATGTCAGGACAGTGGCAAAAAAGGAGAAGATAATAGATGCTTAAAACCCAAGCTAGAAGGGGGGTTAGGTAAACAACATATTTCTTTGGAATTGTTTTCTTGGGGACTGGATTCATGGCCATAACTCCTTCTGGGAGT
>JAMKCH010036744.1:0-15148 GCA_023653785.1 Ophioderma brevispina | reverse complement strand
TGGGCACTTGGCCGGATTCGAACCGGCGACCTCCGACTGAGGCTCCGTATTACTACGGAGGCGTAGTAATACGGAGGCTCCGTATTACTAGCACGGCGCTCTAACACACTGAGCTATCACTGAGCTCTGATGTTGCATTTGGGGGTGGGGATTTTGAGTGAAGTGTCCCACCCTTTCCCCCTTCTGTTTACGCCACTGAGGAATTGTAGAAGATCAAACTTTAGTGTGAAATGTGTGCCTTCTGATACAAACAAGTTAGTAAGGCACTCAGATAATACCAACATAGCATTATAATGGCAACATATCCAACTGAAATTCTATATTCCCAAACAAAAATATATCCATCTCAACAGCCAGTGGCTTCTCTATTCAATGAACTATCTATAAGACTGATGATAGAAGGAAGCCATTTCTTTCTCAGTTAAAAGATGCATCAGATGTATCTGCTAGGATGTATAAGTTTTCCGTTGGTGTTGGACGGAGGCATCCTGTGATAAGCCGGCAGGAGGCATTTAACGCTGGATCAAGCTTCTTGGCATGGGTTGATCTTTCCCATACAGGGCAGACATACTCTGCACATGATTACCACAGGGCAAGTGCCGTCGATCTTAGGGTATGTGGGTGAGCACAGTGAGTTTGGTCAAGATGTTATTGCGTGAGCATACTTTACTCTTCGTCTTCTCGATGTGGGTCTGCGGCCCAAAGTAACTCCTAGGTAGACAGGGTTATCACAGTACTCCAGGGGTGTTCCAGACCAGGTAACTTTAAGCTGACGTTTGGCTTCACGGTTGCGTAGATGGAAAGCACACACCTGTGTCTTAGATGGATTGTGTCTTATATGACCTTCTAGCACCTGTCCAATCAGCAATCAAGAATTAATCGACGATACCCGCGTCTGGGGTTGCACGAAGCACACGAGCGAGATCTAATTATATATTTTGTATATACTTTACCCAAAAGGGTGAATTTTCCTGGTTTGGAACGCAGATTATTTCATGAACATAAATTAATTTTAACTGACACCAATTTTGCACTATTTATTTTAATTGGTAATAGTGTAGTCGGCAGAAAGCTTCACTATCACTATAACTTCTACAGGCTTGAAATTCAATTCTCTTTGACGCTTTAGATATACTACATTCTCACTCTAAGAAATGCCTTACAGTCCAAATTGACTCAATAGAAATACGCGTAACAGGCATAAAGTACCTATATTTCAAAGCAATGCGTATGTACCCCGTTACGATACATTAATCACTTCATAAACTAGCCCCTGAAGGTTTTTAGTTATCATGTTACTACAGGTCTATACCTTACAGTCAAATTTACTTATTTTGAAATAGGCTCAATTTTATCACCAGCCGTCTCAATTACGAAAACAGCGTTTATTGCCTGTACGATATGCTCGTTAACTCGTCAATATCTATATTATATACCGCTTGTTATGTCGAATAAATCAATGTTTATACCTTCAGGTTGGTTTATCAGGTTCACTTCTGTTAGTTTTATCACATATAGCTTTAGTTGGTATAACTTAAAGCATGAAAGCTTTCGAATCTGATGTAGCATCAGTGTTATAATGTGCCGTTTTGAAAAGTTCCCACGTGCGTTTGCTCTTCAGTTAATGCAGAATAGAACTCTAGGTCATTTTTATCTTTTTATGCCTTCTCAAATGTTATCTGTGCCTGACAGAGCTTCTGTGTCCAGCGGCAATTGTCGGCGTATACACTTCGATTTACAGAGTTTGATTTTCCCGACCTTCAAGGGCTCGCTAAAATTATTGTTTCCTTCTGCTTACGAAATCCACGCGAAAAACTTTAATGGCAAAACTCTAACATTTCCCGAATAAGAGTCAATTCGGGAGATGTTTTGGCTTTTTTTCAAAACAATCTATCTATAGCATTGGCTATTATAATATATATAGCAATAATCTAGAGAAACATTAAGTCTTTCTTTAATGCACCCTTACTCCTTATGCAAGACGGGCAGTCCCCTTAACCCTCGTCTATCGAGGGTGGGGGGGGGGGTTTTTTTTTTTTTTTTTTTTGGGTGTTCAGTAACGAAAATGGGGGGGGGGGGGGTAACCACCCCCTTCGGGAGTTTTGTTACAAAAAATGGCTCAGGTAGACGAGGTTTAACTTCGGAACGAAATGGTTACGACCGTCTTAAGTAGATTCCATTAAGCTGTTTTTATGACTTTAAATTTCAGACTCGCTTTTCAACGACCTAGAAATACATACTATTTCATTTCCCATTTAATATGTGAGCAGCCAGGCTGGTGTTCAGATCTGATAGAAGGACACCAGCCACACCACTCCTTAAAGAGCTCCATTGCTACCAATTATGAGCGCGTTGTCTTTAAGCTTAGCTTCTTAACTTACAAGGGCATTTTTTCCCGGACATTCCATCGTTACTTGTCCTAATCCCTCTCCTTTGTATATTCTGCAGGCCCAGGTTGCGTTCTGCCTGCTGATGCAAGACGCTCTTCACTGTTTCCCGCACAAAACGGTCAGTGGGTGCCAGGGCTTTCAGCAATGCGGGCCCTGTTTCTACCTATTGAACCTTTGCCATCTCTGTTCGCCACTACCAAGTCCATGTTTACTTTTAAGAAAGCTCTAAAATTTCTCTATTTCCTAAGAGTTGATTGTGTGGCTTAAATGTTTTTTTGTTATTGCCTCACTGATATTTAATTATGCAGCGTTGTCTGTTTTGATGTTATGTACTTCTTTCATAGTAATACAACAGGTATTGTAAAAGATGAACCATGTTTTTTAGCTAAATAGTAATTACTCACTATTTTGTATGAGCGCTTTTGACCTGTTTTTGAGAAGGCGCTATATTAAGCCGTTTTTTATTGTATTGTATGTATAGCTTTTACTTGCGTCACAACGAAAAAAATGTCAAGCTTTAAAATGCATACAACAACAACAAGAATAAGAACAACAACACCAACAACTTAATGAATAAGATAACAATGTTATCAAAGCAGCACACGCATCCATATTTCCCAGTAATTCTCATATTTGTGGCACGCACGTGTATTCTATATAAAACCAATACCACAAAACTATGCGGTATTCTCTTTATTTCAATATAGTCATTTGCGAACAGATAAAGTTGCCGGAGTGATAATAGAGGTAACTTTTAAGGTAATTTTGAGAATTAGTGCGCGATTTCCGTGGTATAGCCATTGCAACTAAATGCTTTAAAGTTCCCAACAAAGTAATTGCATGATTGTATATACTGCATCATAAACAATGTTCAAACCATCACCTGCATTTTGTTACATCTCAGGATAAAAAATACTAATTTTTAGTAACTTTGAACAACATATAACTTTCATTTAGAAAGTATATATCTTTACGGCATAAAATGAATACTTTGGACCCAGGTCCTCCAAATTACTATTTTAAGAACATTCAGTTGGACAGATGGTATTTAATATACGGTACTACATTTCACATCCCAAGCGTTTGTGGAATCTATAAAAAGACAGCAAATTATACTAATTTAACTTTCATTTAGAAAGTATCTTTACGGCATAAAAAATGAATTGAATATTTCGGTCCTAGTTTGCCAAATTACTGTAGGAGTCGTTTCACTTAATCCAATATAGGCTTTGCAGGGTCTTAGTTTATCAAGTTTACAGATATGAATGGGTGTAAAAATGATTAGATGACATGCGCGACGCGTGTGCTTGAACTTGGAATGTACAATTCTTTTAATCATGGACTGATCAAACAAAATGCTTTGTGCGCATGACACAACATTTTGAGTAATGTGAAGAAAATGACGGTGCGTATAAAGTTCTCCATAATACCTTTCGAATCTTGTTACATACATAAATGATAATATTTATATTGTTTTTGCTTTAGAGCTCTGATTTTGAAAGATATCTATTTTAAGATTATTCAGTTGGAGAGTTGGTATTAAACATACTCAATTTAACATCCCAAGCGTTTGTGAAATCTATAATGCACAGCAAATTATATTCATTTAACTTCCATTTAGAAAGTATCTTTACGGCATAAAATGAATTAAATACTTCGAACCCAGTCCACCAAATTACTGCAGGAGTCGTTTCACCCAATCCAATCGAGGCTTTTAAAGGTCTTAGTTTAACATGTTTACGGATATGAATTGGTGTAAAAATTACCAGGATTTATGTGCGACGCGTGTGCTTGAACTTGGAACATGGACTGATCAAACAAAATGTTTTGTGTGCATGACACAACATTTTGAGTAATGTGAAGAAACTGATGGTGCGTACTAACCGTTCTCTATTATACCTTTCCAATCTTGTTACATGCATTAATGATAATTATACTGCTTTGCTTTAGAGCTCTGATTTTGAAAGATATCTATTTTAAGATTTACTCACATCCCAAGCGTTTGTGGAATCTATAAATATAAAGATAATTATATTCATTTAACTTTCATTTAGAAAGTATCTTTAAAATGAATTGAATACCGGTACTTCGACAAAGTCCACCAAATTACTGTTGGAGTCGTTTCACCCAATCTAATCGAGGCTTTGCAGGGTCTTAGTTTGACATGTTTTACGGATATGAATGGGTGTAAAAATAGCCAGGATTAGATGACATGCACGAAATCTGTGCTTGAACTTGGAATGTATATTATTCAATCATTCTTTATTCATAAAAACAACCAAAGAATGTACAGAAAACCCAGGACACGGTTTGGGAAATCCCAAACACAGGCAGGGTAAGGACGATACAAAATTAGATATTTACAAGCATAAAAACAACACACACAAACACACACAGAACACACATGCACACACACATACGCGCACCCACCCACACCCACTCACGCGAGCACACACTTTTTTTTTTTTTTTTTTTTATTGGTGTAAAAATTACCAGGATTTATGTGCGACGCGTGTGCTTGAACTTGGAACATGGACTGATCAAACAAAATGTTTTGTGTGCATGACACAACATTTTGAGTAATGTGAAGAAACTGATGGTGAGTATACCGTTCTCTATTATACCTTTCCAATCTTGTTACATGCATTAATGATAATTATACTGCTTTGCTTTAGAGCTCTGATTTTGAAAGATATCTATTTTAAGATTTACTCACATCCCAAGCGTTTGTGGAATCTATAAATATAAAGATAATTATATTCATTTAACTTTCATTTAGAAAGTATCTTTAAAATGAATTGAATACCGGTACTTCGACAAAGTCCACCAAATTACTGTTGGAGTCGTTTCACCCAATCTAATCGAGGCTTTGCAGGGTCTTAGTTTGACATGTTTACGGATATGAATGGTGTAAAAATAGCCAGGATTAGATGACATGCACGAAATCTGTGCTTGAACTTGGAATGTATATTATTCAATCATTCTTTATTCATAAAAACAACCAAAGAATGTACAGAAAACCCAGGACACGGTTTGGGAAATCCCAAACACAGGCAGGGTAAGGACGATACAAAATTAGATATTTACAAGCATAAAAACAACACACACAAACACACACAGAACACACATGCACACACACATACGCGCACCCACCCACACCCACTCACGCGAGCACACACTTTTTTTTTTTTTTTTTTTTATTGGTGTAAAAATTACCAGGATTTATGTGCGACGCGTGTGCTTGAACTTGGAACATGGACTGATCAAACAAAATGTTTTGTGTGCATGACACAACATTTTGAGTAATGTGAAGAAACTGATGGTGAGTATACCGTTCTCTATTATACCTTTCCAATCTTGTTACATGCATTAATGATAATTATACTGCTTTGCTTTAGAGCTCTGATTTTGAAAGATATCTATTTTAAGATTTACTCACATCCCAAGCGTTTGTGGAATCTATAAATATAAAACAATTATATTCATTTAACTTTCATTTAGAAAGTATCTTTAAAATGAATTGAATACCGGTACTTCGACAAAGTCCACCAAATTACTGTTGGAGTCGTTTCACCCAATCTAATCGAGGCTTTGCAGGGTCTTAGTGAATGGGTGTAAAAATAGCCAGGATTAGATGACATGCACGAAATCTGTGCTTGAACTTGGAATGTAGTTAGTTAGTGGCGTATAATCAATAGTTTCACTGGAAGCAATTGGATCGAAAGGATTGGTTGCATAGACTCTATATAAAGATATAAAAAGGGATGCACGACTGATTCGTAATGCTATAGAAAGAGTGCACAGAATTGAATCTATGTTGATATAGAAATTGACATTGGAAAGGTACTTGACTTGATTCGTCTTTCAAATTATAGGTATAGAATCTGAAGCTATTTTTGGTTTGTTTCTGATTTATTATTACAAAAATGATTTGGATTCAACTTTGTATTCCTTTAAGCAATTCCTACGTTGTTAGAACGTTTGATCCAACCCGAGTAATATATTTCCACCCTAAGCTTGGGAACAAATGTTAGGCAAGTTTGGTCTTTTTCACCTTGTTAGGATTAACAGCCAAAGTACCCGGGCACGTGACTAAAATATGTACCCAGAATTGGCTGGGTTGATATAATTCCCCGGGTTTGGTAAATATTTACGTTCTAATATTGCAATCAAAGTCCATTCACTATACCTTCGAGCTTCCAAACATTTATCACATAATTCTTTAAGAAAATTGAGCATACCGATATTGGAAGTATGTACCTTACATGTTGTTAAACCTGCAGTTCCGAGCAAACAATACTCGGTGGTATCGCTTTACATTGTTTTAAGTATTGAGTTACAATTTACACATGTTCTAGAGATGCTCTATTTCACTGAAACAAAAAAATAAAACCTTAAAAAAAAGAAAAAAACTAAAATTTAAATCTGCATTTAATATGGCGTTCTACAGAAAAACATCGCTTTACAACAAGTACTTCAGACACAAATTTCATTAATGCAACGTTTTACCATCAAAAGTTAAACAATAATTGTCCCTCAAACACCTACCCCTCAACAACGAGATAGAGATACATCAAGATCGATGTTTGCGTTCTGGTTAAGTTTCACCTAACAGTGTACAACCGAACGCTCAGTGTGTTTTTCAGCTACCTGGCGGCCCACAAAAATAAGAATGCGAACTAACAAAGAAAATAAGAACTATCACAACAATAGAACAAACATGAATGCGACCGTCGTATATTCCAACCCGCGCATCCCAAATGGTTTTATCTATACATATTTGTTCACAGGGTTCATTGATCTTTTGTGGTTTGTTCCTCTCCTAATTATTTATTCAACTAAATATGAGATACAATACGACAAGATATAGAAGATGGATCAGAAAATATGATATGATCAAAATAACTTCATATCAATGGCTCAGGTCAGTTACTTTTTAACTATGTTACACTGCAAGCAAAAATACATGTACATGGGCATTTAACATTGGGTGTGTTGAGGAGTGTTTGGTTAAATCTATATCATATTATTTGTGAGTGTAAGAAATATGAAAAACAAAGATTTAAATTGATTAATAAGCTCAAGTTGCTTGGGTATACAATTTAGATCCCAAAAGTAGTTGGGAGGTAATTTCCCACCCTAATATTGGAATTATTGATATAATTAAGGCTTGCAAGTGTGAGATCTAATTTTTCGAATGATTGTAAAATCACTCGTCAATATTTTCACGGTGTTCTTCATACAGAAAATCACAACTTCCTTCTAAAATCCCAGATCCGAAATTTTGATAATACACTGTATCCTTTGATTGTTATACTTCCTATAAAGGTTTACAACATTAAAAATGAAGATCCGAACCAAAAGGCATTCATCTCAAACTTTCTTAAATATTCGTAAGCTAAGGTTTATTCACTCAAAATTTGATAATTTTAGTACTATGTGAGCGTCTGATTTGATTTATATTTGATACTAATTTGAAGCACCCTTGATGATTTAATAAAACATACGGTTGCAAAGTGCATCAAATGAATGCATTGGAGCAGAAAAAAAGTATTCGACACCATTTCTCATTCTTGATTGCTGATTTTAATAATGGCTGTAAATGGATACACAAATGACCTGGAACGATTGCACATATGGGTAGAACAAAAACCATTAGACTATATTAAATCGGTTAGAGTGTAATTCAATGCATTATTTGGAAATAAGTGATTATCTCTAGGACATTATTTGGATTTCAGTATTATTATTTATTTCATCATTTCAATTTTTATTGACATACAAATACTAAACAATTGAAAAGGCAACATATAAAGCCAGACAGGAAGGTTGAGTAGGCTGAAAGCCTGGCTCAAAACTCCGCAAGCATTTGCACACCCGCACATTTTAAAACAAATATACAAAGCCCAAAAAAATAAAAATTTCATAAATATGGATATCAAAGATGAAAGATAGGTCACAGGGAATAATAAATAAATAAATATTAAAAGGCCCAACCCTAAAAATGACCGAAAAAATAATGAAAACAACCCCGGGAAACACCCATTTGGAATAAAACTAGGACCTGCCTAGGTTGACCAATCATGGTCATATTTTGAATAAAAAATAGCATAGGAGCAAACTATTGCACGTTGACTGAGTGATTTAAGAAGTTTTTTGGAGACCTGCTTCAAGGGTTTACTATTGTTAGAAACCATGGGAAAAATTGATTGAATAGCACACACATTAGAATCAGTAATGAATCAGTAATAAACTTTAAAAGGTTACTATATAATGAAATCAAAATACAGCTGACCGAATTTCAGGATTTAGATACTACAATATCAGGGTGATAGCAAATTCAGTGTAGTGCCCGGGGAAAAATAAATCATACGGTCAATGAAAATGTGTTCAATGAAATTAAGATGGATTATTCTTGGACGCGATTTCATCTTCATATGACTACGTGATGGGTCATAATAATATAGTTATGTATTTGATATACCCGGGATAAATCATCACGTGTAAGCATTGTTTTACTATGAAGTGACCAGAGTAATACATACGAATTAGGATAGAGTCAGCTGCGCCGTACAAGTGGCTCAATCCAGGGTCCTAGGGAAAAGATACAATAATAGTAATGCCAGAATGTTTTGAAACACTACAAAATGTCCTGTCTTAACACGAGGGCTAAGCCTTCGAGGGCTGGCTATAGCTACAGGCCCGATATACTTACAGGGGCATAAAGGTTTTTGGACCACTATCACGTTCCCATAAATATATGACAACGATCGCATCCAAAAGTCAGAGCCAATAGTCCAAGATATAAGAAAACCACCCAGAAATAATAGTCCTAGCGAAATTTTCAGATAGTTTCTTATTTATGAGGGCAACATTCAAAGTCCCCAAGTGTCCCCCTTGTGCTATTTGAGGACTACAGGGATACAATTTGTACAGGGTTCAAGTTCTAAATTTGCGTCAAATTATCCAACGTTTTTTGTCCTGACATAAGGATAAAAAAGGTAACTTTACATTATCTACGATTAATGGTTTGACCTATATTAAGATGATAACTTACAAGGTCATACTGGGGTAAAGGTTCAGAATGCTCCTATTCTTTCAAATATAATCATATTGTTTATCTCATTGGTTGATAAATATTATATTTTTAAATAGTTCAAGTAATTTTTCTTACATAGTTAAACAAATGATACACATCTTATTCGTGTGGCTATAAGAAAATACAATAGTCCACGATTTAGCTCAATTGGATTCACTTTATTTTTACCCTGTAACATTTACCCCTTCTTCCTCAAATTAGCACAACGAAACACTTGGGGACCCTTTCGCTCGCCCTTAAAAAAAAATCAGCTATGGCTGTATTTATTTCACTTCTTGCTACACGATCCTATAAAGTTCTCTGACTACAATGGGTTTTTTGGATATCCCCCTGTTTGCAGTCCTAAAGTAGGCGAGAAAAAATAACTAATTCGAGGTGAAGCTGGAAAAAATTGCAATAGAATTTCTTCACCACAATGCATTTCCATAAGGTCCCCAATACGATACTAAAAAGTCCCAGAAAAATCCAAGTGGTGGAAATAGGACTAATTTGCATAAATCCAAATTGCCGCACAATCACTATGATTTTTACAAGGATTTGTCGTATTACTTATCTAATCATATTTTGGCACCAATAATGTCTACATTATTTTGGTATTTTATGAATACCATTATATTGTGTGTCATACAGACCCCTTCATTCTTGACAGAAGTGTCTCAATTGCTAATCCAAATGGCCGCCAATTCTAAGATTTGTTATCACTGTTGGTGTTATATTGGCTACTAAATAGGGTTTTGCCACCTAAAAGGCCTAAATTTATTACATTTATGACTTTTTATATTTATTTTTCTTATACGACACATACATGCTTGAAAGTATACAATTTTGCATAAATCCAAAATGGCTGCCAATTCCTACAATTTGAAGCAAGATGTCCAACTTTGAATCGGTTATATACATCTATTATTGCACTTACATGACCATACACACATTTAGATTTGTTTTTTCACTATCATGCTATATAATACAAACCACTTCAATCTTACACCCCACACACACATTCGCGCGTGCACGCGTGTGGTGGTAAATGTATCTTTGTATCTATAATTTAATATATCCTATTACCTTCATGATTAATGTTTGAATATTTGAATGTTTCCTGGCCCTTTGGGGCCTCAATAAAAATAAAGTTGTTCTCCAATATCATTAACAAGCCGTCATACACCTAAATGTTAAAAAATGAAAACAAAAACATGTTTTAGTTTGAAGAGAATACCAGTTTTTCAAAAAAAAAACCTGGATTCTCGATTGAAACTTTGATTTTCATTGAAAATTAGTATATCGGTTGAAAAAAAAACTGTTTTCGATTGATAAACCAATTTTTGTTTTTTAATTAAAAAATAGGTTTTCAACTGCAAATGTCTCGGATTATCGGCGATATACTAGTACCTAGTTTACATTGGAAAAATGTTTTTTTTTTATAAAAAGATTTCCACGAGATCCGTTTTCAAATGGTAAACCAGGATCTTCAATCAAGATCCCAATTTCTTCATCGAGAATTATTTTTCACGAAAAGCTTTTTTTTTCGGCTATATAAACCAAATTACCATCAAGAAACCAAGTTTTTCAATTGAGAATTGGGAACTTAAGACCTCCATGTCATCAATTACGTGGCTAATTGTTGCGGTTTCTTCTGAGTCTGTTTAGGTTGACCCATGCTTTCTATCAATGCCTCAACCTTGGTCGTGCTTCTTTAGGTTCAAGGTAGAAGACGACCTTGCTCGACCATCTGGCATGGCATTGATCCAAGATGATCCACAGGGATGCTGCGACTGCAGTGTCATGGACTGGGTACAAAGTGATTCCGTAGTTTCCGGGAACTCTCTAACCTTTCAATAGTGTTGGTAGGAGAATAAGTTACCATGTTCGTCACACTTCTTGGCGACCTTGATCTTCGAAAGATCCTCCAAGGTTTTGCAGGAGGTATGCCAGAAAGTACTGGAAGATATTCTACAGGCGTCGCAAAGGCAACCGCTACCAAGTCTCCATTATATCATGCATAATGACATCAATCGTGTGTGAATGTGCACGCCTACTGGTGCGGCATGGTCAGTTGATGTGTGTAAAGTGTCAAAGGATGCAATCCATCCAGTCCTGCGAGCCTTCTTGGAGGTTTTACACGAGACTGAGTCTTGGCGGCGACTGTCTTGTGTGTTTGATGGAAATTAGGTCTGCGGTCAAATATGACACAAGTTCTTGTGGTGTTTTTAAGTTCTCTTTTAGCGCAGTGGTTTGCAAGGTGGAAAAATAGAGGCCGAAGTCTGGGTTGGCTGATTCAGTGCCATCGTGAATAATGGCTTACAGCGATATGTCTTTCAATCAACAGCTATTCCAAGTAACCATATCGTCCGTGTAAGGATACGCAACGAAACTCCCTTCGGCATATCTGAGACATAAAGGCTGAAGCGACTGGTGCCAGGACATAATCCACGCTTGTGGGACACCATTCCGAGGTTGGGCTTTCTATTGCATTGCCCCATTTTTGATGACGAAAGATCGGGACCGTATGAGTAATAGTATGAACTTGACAACTTGACATCAGGGAGATTTTGATAGCTTAAGGTAGAGACCTCCATGTAAGACTTATCATATGCAGCAGATATATCTATAATGACTGCTGCAAAAACTGTTTGCATTCTTCTTGAAGGCTGTCTCGATATCATTGGTAAGTCTTGCTATCTGATCTGTTGTTGATTTAACTCTTTAAAGACATTTGGGTGAGGAGTAGATTTGCCTTGACCATATCATTGATCCCACAGTCTCGCAGCAGCTATACGTGTAGATAGGCATGAGATGGGTCTGTAACTCTTGGCTTGCTTGCTGGTTTCTTGGCTTCAAGATTACACTGACCTTTGAAATCATCCATCTTGAGGAATGTTGATGATCCCATAAAAGTAGAGAGAAAGAATGGAGCTACCGCAAAGCAGGTTCCCTATACTTCCATCATTCTGTATGGACTGCAGTCATTGCCGGGATCGTTTCCATTTTCTTAAAGATGAAAACTGTGATTGCTTCGGCGATCTCACTAGGTGAATGGTTAACATGGGACTCGACTTGGAGAGGTTTTGTAAAGGTGGTAAATCTCTTCGTTTAACAGCACGATGTGGCCTTTTGCCTGGTGGGAATGGTCTTGCCATTTTCCATTGGTGACGATCAATTGCAGCGACCGGACCTAGCTGCTTAACTGGAGAGCTACAACTGGTAACTTGTTGACAGTGTTCAGGCCTTGCAGCTTGAGGGGGTCAGTTGATTTGGGATATCTCTGCCTCGTCGCATTCCTTGTCCCAACAGGGGTGTAGGGGTTCGGCCTCTTGGAATGGAATTTTTAGCTGTTTGGTGAAGGAAGCATAGAGCAGAAGTCAGAATATGTGCGTTGTTGATGTTAGAAGATTGAAGAAGCCAGGTTTGGCATCTTGGATGAAATTCACTAATTGAGTTGTTTGAAATTTGTGTCACTTGCTTTCCTGAAGTTCTCTCTTTTTGTAAAAGCCGGAGTGTTACTTTGGTGTCACTGATAACCAGATGGACAGTGGCCTGATCTGGTGAATCTATGGAGGATCTTTCTGTGATGCAGCGGACGGATATCCTCCGGTGACTGTTGACGGTCGGAGAGGTAAACTCCCATGTGCATGAGTAGGAATGCCAGGTGGATCTTACTATCAAACACAGTTGGCAGTGTTAGAATAGTCTTCTCCACCAGAAATAACATTTTTTATCAATATTTTTGTGCAGTGCCTACTTTTCAGCCACATGGATGTATGCATATTAAGGCACACGGCTTACACGAAAGTTTGAGAAATATTCAGGTGAAAAATGATTAAGATGGAATATAAAATTTAAAGTCATCACTAGCTTCTCTCTATAATTTGTGAAGTATAATACACTTAGAAATGTAAAATTATGTACTGCAAAGCTACTAGGAGAAGAAATCAGCAAAATTAATAACAAATCTGAAAATTGCACCATTTTGAATTTATGCAATAATTTATGCTTCAACCAATCAGGTTACGTATTTCTATATATGTAACCGAGCATAATATACCTTTTGGTAAGTAAAAATATGCATTTAATGGGCTGCAACAGCAATTTAAGACTAGCATATCAACAAAATGATGTACAACATAGAATTGGCAGCCATTTTGGATTAGCAATTATGCAGACTTCCACCACTTGGATTTTTTTGGCTTTTAGTATTTCATTCTGGTACCTATATAGAATACATTGTGTGAAAAATTTCTATTGCATTTTTTCCAGGTCATATCAGATTTCTCAGCCTAAAACAACAACATAAGCTAGAAGTAGTTATTATTATGTTAGGTGAGTATCTATAGTAAGAAGTATAATTCCATATTAGAGCAATATCAATGGTGGTGTTAGTTGTTAAAAGATTATAGGATTCTAAATTAGAGTGACAATTACACCTAGTGAATGTCGTACAACAAGAAACAATTACTACAAACCGTTTTCACAGGTTTAATAACAGGTTTAAAGGCACTATCCAGTGATTGTGCCAAATCAGAAGAAATAATCACAAATCATAATTTTGCATGTCTTTACCAAGTTATAACTATCTTAACATACCCTGCAAGTTCTAGGCTGAAAGCAACCTAATAAACAAAATCGAATATTTTAGTCCATTACTGTCCATTACTTCACGGACACACTTTCCAAAACAACGTAATTGAATGGAGATTCATATCTTTGAAGAGTGTTGTTTTTCTTCCTTTTTGGCATTTTTGCATTAGCAAAAAAATAATTGTTGCAAATTCTACAGACTTATCCTTTACATTTTAGACTCCTCCAATTTCTAACATTTGACTTCTTTGGTGGAGAACTAGAGTGCCTTTAACCGGTTAAATATGTTCAACATTTATAAATAAAAATAAGATTTAAGATTAAGATTTTAATTTTAAGACCTGTATGAAATACCTATGGAATATTTTTCGGAAAGTTATAGAAGGTTCTGTGTTTTACTGCAAACCTAAATTGTATTATTGCTGTGTATTTTTAGAATAGAAATGATTATTTTATGTGCTATCTCTAATGATGCAATGTTGACAAATGTATGTCGACTACGGTCTGAAATTTAAAATGTAAACTAATTGATTTTTTTATTAGAATACTTTTAATATCTTACATCTTTAAAATTAACCACTATTGTATTCATACAGCTCGTGATGTTCGAACAAAATCTTTACAAAGTGTGAATACATACGTTATAAAAAATGTACGAAATTTGTAGCATAAATTTAAAAGCCTGCAACCTGCATGCTTGATTTTTTAGAAGAAAATGAGCACAATGCAGAAATCAATATCTAAAGCTCATGGGGTACATATACAAGATTCATGTACGAAAATTGCACCATATTTTCATTATCGCGTTAAATATGATGGAAAAATCGGAATTCGTTTTAAAATCATTGGGAAAATTATTTCCCCCAATGTAATCATGATAATATATTCTAAATTTAGGTAATAAAAGGTAATGTAAGAAAAGAAAACAATTTTATTAAAGTCTTGTCGTTCTGATTGTACTGCTTGAAATATGGGCAAACCACGCAACTTTCACACTATCGCGTCAAACTGTCCTATTAAATGCATCGTCTCGCTTCACCTCGTGCGTTGCTTGTTATTTCCCTCATTTTGCTTTGGTAGTCAA
>JAMKCH010036743.1:0-14391 GCA_023653785.1 Ophioderma brevispina | reverse complement strand
CGTCATCATTTCTCTACATGATGGAAGTATTTTTATGAAGCCATAAATTTGCAAAATACATGTTTCTTCCTATATGCAAGATTTTCATACTTTATTACCTTATGACAGTCATAGTGACGTCATCTTGGTTTCTACATATTTTGTACCAATGGAAAGAATATACTCTAAGCTATACTGTAAGTAACACGAAATTTAAATAGTAATTGATGTTTAATAAAGAAAATTCCAGGGGGTGGTACCCCCTCCGTGTTTTGTTATGTAAAAAATTGTTCAGGTAGACAAGGGTCAATAAAAGCAATAGTTTAAATGATGAAATGGCATGCTATTGGACGTTTTACAGTATTTTTTTCTGATCTTTCACTTTCCTTCATTGCCAATCATGATTTAGCATCATGCTATTTGAGGTCGGGCTGATCTTCACCATATTCCCTCGAAGAGCGAAGGCCAGTCAGCCCTCCTGCTAAGAGGGCGATTATTGCATTATACCTTAAACCGTAAAGGATCATGGTGGATTTTATAATAACAAAAGGCGGCAACGTGATAGGGTCTTTGAAACAGTGTTTTGTTGGTCCTCTCCCTCTATAAGGTCCATGGTCTCAGTGAAGCGTATGTGCTCTGGCAGGTGTGTAATTGGGGTTATGTGTAGTGGGTAATTGTGCACACAGATGAATGTATGGAGAGTCATTTTACAATATTACAGTAATTCACATGTTAGAGAACGGGGTGCAATGTGCCACTGTGTCAACGTGTTTTAGTGGGGGTGGTGGCGGTGGTATAGGTGTGGCGCGTCCTGGCTGTGTGATCAAAGTAATTGCATTTGTTGTAGCAGTTACTAAATCGTGGTGCACATATTGTGGCTACTTAATGTACCTTAATTGTCTTAAGATCCATTGTTTTAAAATCAATATGAGAACTAAGTTTCTTTATGGGCAATTCTCATTGGTATTCTCTATTGGCAAAACGTATTCATCAAATCTGGATTGGCATTGCATGATTGCAGTTATATTTTGAGATACTTATTTTAAAAATTAGCAGATATTTTATTACATGTCATGCGTGACGATTTGTATTTTAGAATTATTTTTTTTGTTTTACAGGCTAATTTTGGCAATATTTTAATATAGATTCTGTCACCAACACACACATTCTAAATTCTAATACAAAATTCTAAATTCTTATGTATACAACTATAATCTTATATATATAATATATTGAGATGATTTTCATACATTTTACTCAATACACACTATAATAGTACTGCTACCTGTAATTAAGCACCTTACTAGTGCTCTTTTAGGTAGACGTTTCATAATAGAAGTCCCATGATGCAAGTGAAGGTATTGCCATTCATTCCGTCAAGCATACTGCACAACGTCATCAGCGCATCCATGACTTCTTTTTTGAAATATCACCTGTTTTTAATTGGTGGTCCATGATACGGATGAATGATGCATTCGTTTTTAATACGGCAAAATGGACATAGTTACCATCGATTTACATTGTCATTTCCTTAAAGTAACAGAGATTTGGGAGAACCATATTTTGTGCTGGGAGGGGCAAAGAGTCAGTTAATACCAGGGCCTACCTCACACTATGTCTAAAATGTATGAATGGCCATTCTGAAGGGAGCTTAGCGACATGGGGTCACAAAAGATTATAACAGGGGTCAAAATTTGAAAAGTGGTATAATTTTGTTTGAAATGCATACTAAATTGTTGGTATGGTCCAAGGATTAAAAATGGATAGTTTGTACTATCCCGACTAAAACTTACTGAAAACCTTATTATAGGTCAAGGTAATTACTTTCTACAGGGGACACATACTAAAAAGGCTTTAATTTCAGTGGAAATGGTCTCATCTTGTTTGTAAATGTTATCACAATTAAATGTGTAATTAACAAGTTACGCATATCATTAGTATTACCCTTATCTAACCCATCGGAATGTGGGTAGATAGAAGTAAATTGGTAACTATACATTGCTACACTTGCATTCAAACTATACCTTATATAATTGTGATGAACGTTACAAACAATTATGAAGGGGTGGGCACATTTTGACGACTTGTTACTGGTTTCAAATTTATTTGCACCTAAAACATATGGTTTGGCAAAAAATCACCAGTAATGTAATATTCAAATTGATGTATATACAGCCCACCAGTACATCGACATTTATACTATGTTCTGCTTTAACAAGAAACAGTTGATTAGCATTATATGCTCCAGAACAGGCACCCTGATGACAATCATTTAAAAACACTGAATCACAATCTTAATTGACCCACCTCAAAATAAATTATGTTCTTCAAATCCATCATCCGCACACCAGACACATAGATTTTCTAATCTATATGACATATTGCACTTGTGAAACTCTATCGACATACTCTAAAACTACATTTTTTATAACTCTATGTTTGCTGTACATGTGCTTTTAGTGTGTCTTTTGAACCATTCATGAATCAGGTTTGCAAACTGTCTTAAATGTCTTTGGTGACGGACTCTCTTTAACGGAAGTAAATCGCAATATTTTACCGTTACTAATGGCGCCCACAACACTATATCACTCCACGTTTTGGTGTAGTGGTAGTGGTCCGGTAAAAAAACAAGAAAACGTGATGAGATATTTTGAGGGTTTGGGACGGTTTCAGTGAGGAGGCCGTATATTAAATAAAAGTGAAAGGAGTATAGCTGATAATCAATGAGATTATGCCAAAAAATCAATGAAATCGCATTCTGTGTAGAAACTAGGCCCTTGGCGTACATGTCGGCTCAAATAGTGATGGCGCTGTTCATATGCCATGTTCTTTATTAAAATCTATACTTCTGTGAAGTTCAGTTGTGATCTATAGGGAAATCGATTCAAAACATTTCAAAATATTGTCACGCAAGGTGCAAATCAGAGAGCAAGTTGTGGCTTACTTTTGACGTGTATTTCAATGAGCATTTGTTTAGTGGTGTGCTCTCTGAAGTAAATTTTTAGGAGACGGGCTCTCTCTAAGACATAATGACCATATTAATTCGCTTGTGGGGACTTAGATTTTAAAACGTCCCCACAAAAAGTATGCAGTTACATTTTGGGAATAACTTTTCAATTAAAAAAAAACACACACCACACACCACACAACACACAAACACACAACCACCCACACACACACACCCCCAACACTCGCACGAGCGCGCACACACAACACACAAACAAACACACACACGCGCGCTCACGCATAGCACGCCCACAACACCAACACACACACAACAGATACATATCTATCTCCCAAATATGACATTGCACGTGCTGAAACTGTCTCTATATACCTCTTAAACTATTTTTGTAAACTTTGTTTGTATTATGATGTATTATTTATCAAAAATACATAAAAATGTAATATTTGAAGAATCAATGCTTTTGAGAAAGTGCATAATGGAGATGCTCAATTTTTCGACCATTTTGGTAAGTGTGGTTTAATTTAAATATGCTAGCAATTAATATGCGATGTATATCAATTTTCTATAAAACATTAAGGATGACATAATGTCCAGTGAATAGGGTACAAAATGTCCAATATCCCATTCCCTATCTTTTGTAGAATTCTTGGTGCTATTACTAAATTACCTGCTATCTGGACTAATTCTCATTTTAAATGAATCTATTGGGGAAAAACAATGAGGGGCTACCAGAGCCAAGAACCAGGTTAGTTATATTGTACATTAGGAGAGAAATTACATTATTACAATTGCGCAATCCTTTGTTGCTATGAATTAATGGTGAGGTCCAGTGACCGTGGCCAAAAAAGTCTATAAGACGATCTAGCCATGCCTGGAGTTATCTAGCAGAGTTGTGGTACAAAGTAAATGTAACAAATTTCTGTGATGCAAAAACAAATTCTTAACAATTTTAAGGCGATGTCTACATTTTATATTCACCTAACAGCATTTTGCAATAATTCTTGTGTATTGCTTATTGTTTGAAAAAAAAAATAATTTGTGAATTACCAACTTTGCATTTCTATACAAGTTTTCAACTAAATATAACTTTTATGATTACTTTAGAGAAACCTGCTAAAATCTATGTAAAAAATCTAGTATACGAATATCCACAGTAGGGCCCTTTCACTCAAGGAAGGTAAAACTATAGTGATGTGACCTATGAACGTCACTTGTTGACATTCAGGACGCCTCTGTTGTTTACTGGCAGGCCAAAATATTACAGTAGTTCTGTGACAGACCACAATATAAAATCTCGTTATAAATTACTTGCAGAATCTTTCCGTATCTAAATTGTCACAAAATGCAGCTGGTAGCATTAGCTGATTATGCTGCTTAAGAAAGTAGTTTATTTATTCGAAAAACAAAAGTTACAGCAAAAAAAAGAATTTCCCCATGCAAAGTATAGGTGCTTTGACTGCCAGTTTCTCTCTTACTACCAACAGGGGCGCCATAAACATAACACAGGTCAATCATCTATATTGAATGGACTTTGTTTGCCCTCAGATCATCGAGCACGAGAAGAATACATGCATTGCCAACTGGTTCACCTAAAATAAATAAATGATCATTATTATTTCAACCTATCTAAGTCCAAAAACTATGGAGTTATCTAGAAATCTATAGGACCAAATGAACAAGTGCATGGCACTTTACATTGAGTCATTTACTCAAATTCAACATGGAACCAAACTAATAATTTTAAATAGGCCTTATAACAGCAAATAACTGCAATAAAAATAAATATGAAGTACTTCATTATGTGTTAGACACAGTAAATGTAGTTCTGATACTTTTAAAGTTGTAACATCACGTCATACAATATGGCAGCCAAAAACGTGAATATCTTCAAAAAATACTGACACAAATTTCTAAATATTACCTCAAGCTATAAATTATTGTGTCAATGAATCAATTAGAAATGTACCTATGATCATAACCACTTGATACCAGGTAATCCCGATAAATAAAATGTGTAAATTATGAAAGTTAGTACAATATATGTGAAAAAATGTACATGTAATTCCGATGGTATTTTGACAACTTTACACCATATTAGTTTTATTTCACAGTATTGTTCTCATTGGCAAATTATACAGGTTATCGCACGTCAATTTCATATTTTAATGTAGTCTCTTCTAACCAGGACTGTGAACCATGGTGTTAAACACAAGAAAACACACACCGGCGTTGATTCCCTCGGTATCAACCCTAACCGGTCTGTGGGGGGGGGGGTGTGAAAAAAAAACCCCTTTTTTTTGTGGCTTTAAATCAATGAGAAGGTGTCTGTGGTAATGCATGTACTACAGTATTTTAACACATTTGTTAATTAATTAAGGCACACCCACAAATTGCGGTTAAAAAGTACTGGATGTCTTTAGCCTTCTATTAAGCTTATATAGATTTTATGGTATTTTTGTACATAAAATATATACTGTATGTCTGGATCCTAAATTACACCATATGAGAAGCAGAACTTGAAGAAATTTAATATTTTGCTAAAATGTGCCTGTGGCACTTTTAAGAGACCTATCAGTGTCACCCGAAAGAGCAAAAATATTTAAATTACAAGAGAATTGGCTTAAAGTGAAGGATAAGGCCGTAGACTTCTCATAAGTTATTTACCCAACTGAGAATTGACAGAAATGGAATAAATGGAGGAAACAGCAGTGATATGAACTCCATTCAAATACGTTTGTAATAGTTTCAGAACGGACAGAGACTCAAATTCTGAATCTGTCCTTATTAGGTGCTTTTGAGTGTATCACCTGTAGGTATGTTAGGAACCTATACTTGTACAGACACGCACACATCTGATGCTTGTTTTGGAGTAACTGATTTGACCATCACTGATAGTGCCTTTGAACTTCATAATTGCTGTGACTTTCTGGTTTGATTCAAGAATAAATCACTATTTATTTTTTTATATCAGTGGCCGCGCGACTCTTTGACTAAAATGTTTGATTAAAAGGGTCATAAAAAAAAAAAAGCATTCTTCATCATATGCTTGGTTACAGGATTTTTTGCCAGAAATATAAAAGTCTTAGCAATATTTGATAAAATAGAATGACTGAACCAAGATCGTAATCATCAAGATCATTGACAAGCGACTGTTCACACAAAAGCGCTGTCTGGGACGGGAGTAATGTTGCAGTGGTCTAGTCGCAGCAAACATGCTCCACATTCCGGACTCTTCATCCCTAATACTCAGCAGGTATCATCAAGGTATGCGCAGGTAGATGCCCGATCCACACGCTCGAGAGAAGTTGTGGAATCGCTCGAACTAAAAGTAAGTGTATATTGAAGAAAAATACAAAAGAAAATAAAAATTTTAGTGTCCCCCATGCCAAGTTTATATACATTTGGTGGGTCTAATTATTGGAGAAGGCCGAGCAATCATGCTATGACCTCAAGTCATATTGATAAAGTCTTAATTTTATTATCTCCGAAGATCTCAATCAGGGTTAAATATACTGAAAAAAAACTGTGAGTTCCGATTAGATGGGATGTCTGCCATAAATTAATTAATCAAGATAAATTTATGAAGCTGAATTTAAAATGCAAATAAATGTTGAATGGAAAATATATAAATTTTAATTTGTTGATGCTGCTTTGAATCTGTCTGCAAACGCATAATCTTTGTTTAGTTTAAATAATGTTTATTAAAAAAATAATAAGAATACTGACACAAGAAGAACTTACTAAGTTCTTTTTTGTGTTCAGTATAGACTCCCACAATATTTTTAAAATTGAGCTCTGAGTGCGGTAATGTAAATGTTAGCCTAAAATGAAATAACCTCCCATTAATTGTTACAGACTGACGCACATACTTTAGTATATTAAAAAAATGATGGACCCAGGGCCGTACACCAGGATATTGTTTTTGGGGGAGGGACCTAACCCCCTAATAATGGTCCTCTTTTGACTCTTTTAACACCTCATCACCCAAAAGTGTATTTGTGGTTAAATATTCTCTAATTTGGACCTTTTATCAAAAAAATTAAGCAAAAAGTAGGCCTTTTGCCCCTTTGCACGTACACACTTCTTTCAATACATTTTACCAAAGGACAGAGCGCCGCTCATTACTCTCCTTACTGAATGGTGACGTCATATTTGCGATACAGCTTGGGAGATTTTGAAATTCTGTATTGTGTGTTCATGACGTTCGAGAGACTTTTTAGACCTCAGGTTGGTAAAATTATATTCGCAATGATAATGGGAGAATGAGCGGCCGGCTCTTCATTTGTAATAAAATGTATGAAAGAAGTGTGTACGTGCAAAAGGGCAAAAAGGTCCTACTTTTTGCTTAATTTTTGATAACCAGGTCCAAAATGTAGAGAATATTTAACAACAAAGTACACTTTTTGGTGATGAAGGTGTTTAAAGAGTAAAAAGAAAGGACCATTTTAGGGGGTTAGGCTCCTCCCCCAAAACAATATCCTGTGTACGGCCTGGGCGTACATCATTTTTGTTAATATACTAAAGTATGTGCTTCATTCTTGTAAACAATGAATGGGGGTTATTCATTTTCGGCTAACATGACCATTAGCCGCACTCAGAGCTCAATTTTAAAATATCGTGTGATGCTATACGACACAAAAGAAACTTATATAAGTTTTTTTTGTGTTCGTTTACTTATTATTTTTTAATAAACCATTAATAACTTAAAACAAAGAGATTATGCTTTTGCAGGCGACAGATTCCAAAGCTACATCAACAAAATTAAAATTTATTATATTTACAATTCATACATTTATTTTTTGTTTTTATGCCCCAAAATTATAAATTTCATATTCATTAAAATTTCTATGATTAATTTATTATGCAGACATCGCCATCTAATCTGAACTTCACATTTTTTCAGTATATTTAAAAACCCGAGTTCGAGTCGCGGGAGGATTATAAAATTAAGAAAGGTTATCAATATGACTTGAGGTCATAGCAGATGGCTCTGCATTCCCAATAATTGAGGACCCACCAAATGTTCATATTAAACTGGCATGCACTAAAATTTTATTTTTCTTTTGTATTTTTCTCAGCTATAACTTACTTTGGTTCGAGCGAATTCCACAAACTTCTCATCGAGCTGTGTGCGTCCAGCTACATGCCCAGACCTTGATGATACATGCCATGAGTATGAGGATGTGAAAGAAGAAGTCGCGAATGTTGGGAGCTGCTGCTGCGACGAAGACCACTGCAACATGACTCCCGTCCGACAGCGCCATTTTGTGGAACAGTTCGTTGTCATGATCTGATGATTACGATCTTGGTTTCAGGTATTCTATTGATCAAAATTGCTAAGAAGATTTATATTTTTGGCAAAAAAATCTGTAACCAAAACATATGATGAAGAATGTTATGACCCTTTTAATCAAACAGTTTAGTCCAAAAGAGTCCCGGCCACTGATATTAAAAAATAAATAGTATTATCTGAATCACCAGAAAGTCAACAGTCAATTATGGAAGGTTCAAGGCACTATCAGTGATTGTGCTAAATCATGTTATCCAAAACAAGCATAAGAGTTTGGTGTCGGTAACAAGGATAGGTGGTCCTCACATAACCTACAAGTGATAAGACCAAAAGCAACCTAATAAGGACAATTCAGAAATTTGAGTCATTGTCCGTTCTGACACTTATTACAAAACGTAATTGAATGGGAGATTCATTATCCACTGCTGTTCCTTCCATTTATTCCAGTTCTGTCAATGTCTCAGTTGGGAAAATAACTAATGAGAATTCTAAGGCCTTATCCTTCACTTAAACGCCATTCCTTTGTACTTTTTTTAAATATTTTTTGCTCTTTCGGGTGGAACCATGATAGTGTCTTAAAGTGCCACAGGCACATTTTAGAAAATATTAAATTTCTTTCAATTCTGCTTAAGATGGTAATTTAGGAATCAAGAATAAGAATACCAGATTATATTTATGTACAAAATATAAAAAAATATATAGAGCTTTAATAGAAGGCTAAAGACATCCCCAGGACTGTTTAGCACAATTTGTGGGTGGCCGGCCTTAATTAATAACCAAATGTGTTAAAAAAATGTAGTACAATGAATACCACAGACACCTGCTCATTGATATTAAAGCCACAAAGGTCACAGAACGGATTAGGGGGATTACCGGGGAGGGAATAAACTCCGGTTGGTGTGTTTTCGTGTGTTTAACACCATGGTTCACAGTCCTGCTTATGAAGTAGAATACATTAAAAATATGAAATTGACTTGCATGATAACCTTTATTTGCAAAATGATAACATACTGTGAATAAAACTAATATGGTGTAAAGTGTCAAAATACCATAGGAAGTAAATTTTTTCACATATATTGCACTCAATTATAATTTGACACCCATTTTATATTTATCGGATTACCTGGTACCACTTGGTTAGGATCATAGTTACATTTCTAATTGTGTCTTGACACAATAATTTATACTTGAAGGTTTAATATTTAGAAATTGTGTAAAGTATTTTTGAACATATTCACGTGTTTTGGCTGCCATATTGATTTTGAAGTTGATGTACAACTGTAAAAGTATCAGAAATACATTTACTGTGTCTAACAAATAAAAAAAGTGTGACTTCATATTTATTTTTATTGCATGAGTATTTGCTGTTATAGGGCATATTTTAAAATTATAGGTTTTGGTTTCCATTTTGAATTTGGAATATTACTCAATGTTACAAGGCAATCACTTGTTCATTGGGTCCTATAGATTACTCTAATAACTCCATAGTTTGATAATATAGGGTTGAATAGATAATTATCATTTATTTAGGTTTAGGTGAACCAGGTGCATGCTTGGTTGTATTCTTCGCGTGCGCGGGATGATTTGTAGGGCAAACAAAAGTCCATACAATATAAGATGATTGAAATTGTTTATGGTTTATGGCGAACCTACCCCTGTTGGTGTAGAGAGAAACTGGCAGGAAAAAGCACCTATATTTTGCATGGGGAAATGTCGGTTTTTGGCTGTTTTGTAACTTTGGTTCGATTAAAAATACTAACTTTCCTTATCAATGTGCATAAAAAGTATGCTACCAGCTGCATTTTTTGACCAATTTAGATCAGGAAAGATTCTGAAATATTTATAACCAGATTTATGTGGTCTGTCACAGAAAATTTACTGTAATATTTTGCCTGCCAGAAAAAAAACAGAGGGCGTCCTGATGTCAACAAAGTGACGTCATAGGTCACATCATCTATAGTTTACCTTCCTTGAGTGAAAGGGCCCTTACTGTGGATATTCGTATACTATATTTTTTAAGAATAGATTTTGCAGGTTTTCTCTAAAGTAATCATTAAAAGTTATGTTAGTTTAACTTGTTATTAAATTCCAAGTGTGTTAATTTCCAAATATTTTTTTTCAACAATGAAATACACAAGAATTATTGCAAAATTGTGTGAGTGAATATAAATGTAGACATCGCATAGAAAGGTAAGAATGTTTTTGCACACAGAATTTGTTACATTACTACTAACAATATGCTAGATAACTCCATTTGCATGCTACGATCGTCTTATAGACTTTTGGCCCAAACGGGTCACTGGACCTCAGCCATTAATTCAATAGCGAACAAAGGATTGCAATTTAATAATTAATTTCTCCCTAATGTACATAGAAAAAACCTGGTCTTTGATTCTGTGTACCCCCTCCATGTTTGTCCCATAGATTTCATTTAAATGAGAATGAGGTCCAGATAGCAGTGGAATTTAGTATAGAGACCCCAGATTCTAAAAAAAAGTAGGGGAAGTGGATAGTGGAACCATTTTGTAGCCATATCAATGGAACATTATGTCATCCTTTAATGTTTTAGAAAAATTATATACATTCGCAATTTAATGCTAGACATAATGTAAATAAACCACACTTACCAAAAACTAGCGTCGAAAAGATTTTGAGCATTCCATTAATCACTTTCTCAAAAGCAGGCTTCTCAATATGACATTTTATGTATTTTTATAAATAATACACATATACAAACAAAGTACACAAAAAATAGTTTAAGAGTTATAGATTACAGTTTCCACAAGTTGCAATGTCATAATAGATTATATGGTATATGTGTGGTGTGTGTTGGCGGTGTGTTTGGTGGGTGGTAGCGTGAGCGCGCGTTGTGTGTGTTTGTTTGGGGTGTGTGTGCGCGCGCGAGTGGGAGTGTGTGGGGGTGTGTGTGTGTGGGTGTTGTGGGTGTGGTGTGTGTGTTTGTGTTGGGTGTGTTGTGTGTGTGCATTGCAGATACACAGTGTCTACGAGGACGTTTATGGGACCGTTTTTCCTTGTGGGGACGTTTTAAAAAAATCTAAGTTCCCCACAAGCTAATGAATATGTATTAGTCTAGAGAGAGCCCGTTTTGCTCCCTAATTTTACTTAAGAGCACACCACTAAAAAAATGCTTCATTGAAAAACGTAAAAGTAACAAACTTGCTCTTGATTTGCACCTTGCGTGACAATTATTTTGGAATGTTTTGAATCGATTTCCCTATAGATCAAAACTGCTGAAACTTCAAAGAAGTATAGTTTTAAGAAAATTGCATATGAATACAAGCGGCACCATCACTATTTTTGAGCCGACATGTACGCAAGGGCCAGTTTCTACACAGGAATCGAATTTTCATGTATTTTTTGGATAATCTCAGTGATGATCAAGCTATATCTTTCACTTTGATTATAATATTACCATCTCACTGGAAACCCGTCCCCAAACGACGCAAAATATCTCACACAGGTTTTCTTTTTTTTAACGGAAACTAAAACTACCACTACACCAAACGTGGAGTGATTTAGTGTTGTCCTGCCCTTAGTAACGGTAAAATATTGCGATTTTCCGTTAAAAGGGTCCGTCCCCCAAAGACAGTTAAGACACGTTGTCCTAAAACCTGAAAAATTCAAATGGTTCAAAAGACACGACTAAAAGCACTGTACAGCAAACATAGAGTTATAAAAAATGTAGTTTTTAGAGTATTATAATCGCGTTTTCCGCAATTGCACTATGTCATCTAGATAAGATATATGTGTTTGGGTTTGCGGATGATGGATTTGACAGAACATATTTAATTTTGAGCAATTTTAGAAATTGTGATTCAGTGGTTTAAATGATCTGTGATACGGGTGCCATTTCTGGCAGCAATATATAGCAATCACTTGTCTTGTTTAACGCAGACCCATATATAATGTCGAATGTACTTGGGATGTATACTCTACAATCAATTTTTATAAGTACAATTAACTGGGGATTGTTTGCCGAAAACCAATGTTTTAGGTGCAAATATTTGAAACCATAACATTGCAAATGAGCCCACCCCTTCATAGATTTGTTTGTTAATGTTATCACAGTAATATAATGTTAGTTTGAACAAATTTACAATGTATAGTTACCAGTACTTCTATCTACCCCCACATTCCGTAGGTTAGATAAGGTAATACTTAATGATATGCGTACTGAATTACCCTTTTAAAATGAGTATAACTTACAAACAATATGAGACCATTTCCACTGAATCAACCTTTTTTTATAATTTGTTCCCCTTTAAAAGCTAAATTTAACCCTTGACCTATAATAAGGGTTTCAGTAAGTTTTAAGTCGTGAGAATACAAACTATCCCTTTTTAATTCGTGTGACCATAACCAACAATTTAGTATGCTTTCCACAAATTATAACCACTTTTCAAATTGACCCCTGTCTAATCTTTTGTGACCCCTACTTCGCTTAAGCTAACCCTACAGATGGCCATCATACATTTTAGACATAGTGGGAGTAGCCCTGTATAAATGCTCTTTGCCCCCCAGCAACAACATATGGATCTCCCAAATCTCTCGTTTCACCTTTTTTTTTTAAGGTCAAAGACAATGTAAATCGATGTGTAACGATGTCTTTTGTCCGAAAAAACGATGCATCATTCATCTTTATGGACCCACCAAAAACAGTAGAGTATTTCAAAGAGGTCCCATGGATTTCGCGTATGACGTTTTTTGCAGTATCGCTTGACGGAATGAATGGCCATACCTCATTTGCATCCATGGGACTTTCTATATAGTACGCCTACTAAAAAGAGCACTATAAGGTTCTCAATTACAAGGTAAGACAGTTCTACTGTGTGTATTGATGTAAATAGGTATGAAAATCTCTCAATATATATATATATATATATATTATAGTGTAATCCAAAGAATTTCGACTTATGTAAGCATTTAGAATGTGTGTGGTTTTGTGACAGAATGCTATATTAAAATATTCAAAATGAGCCTGTAAAACCAAAAAAAAATATTCTAAATATACAAATCGTCACGCATGCTGTATATAAAATATCTGCCTAAATTTAAATAAGTAATCTCAAATAAACTGCAATCATGCAATGCCATACAATTGTGAAATACTTTTTTCCAATAGAGAATACCAGGAGAATTTTTGCCCATAAAGAAATCTTATTTCTCATATTGATAAAACACTGATCTTAAGACAATAGGTACATACGTAGCACAAATGTTAGCACCAGATTTATTAACTGTAATACACAAATGCATTACTTGGATCACACACGCAGGTACGCGCACACATATACACGCAACCACCCCCACAAACACTGTGCACACATGTGTGCACATTGCACCCATTCTTCATACAACATGAATACTGTACTATTAAAACAGCCTCTCCATACCTCATCTGTGTGCACACATTAACCCAAATACACTAACCCCATACAACACCTGCAGAGCACTACGCTCACTGAGGACATGGACCTATAGAGAGAAGGACCAACAACACACTAGTTTCAAAGACCCTATCACGTTGCCGCCTCTTGTTTTTAAATCCCACACCTGATCCCATTTCCCGGTTTAAGGTAATGCACTAATCCCTCTTAGCAGGAGGCTGACTGGCCTGCGCTCTTCGAGTGAATACGGTGAAGATCCGCCCGCCTCAAATAGCTGATGTAATCATGATGGAATGAAGAACTGAAAGATCAGAAAAAAGTAATGTAAAACGTCCAATATCTCCATTTCTCATTTAAACTATTGCTTATTGACCCTTGTCTACCTGAACAATTTTTAATAACAACACACCGAAGGGGGTACCACCCCCTTGAAATTTTCTTTATTAACAGCCAATTCCTATACATTTTGTACCTACAATAGCTTAAGTTTATTCTTTCCATTGTATCAAAACATATGTAAAACCAGGATGCGTCACTATGACGTCCATAAGTAATAAAGTATGAAAATTACTGCCATATTGGAAAAACTTGATATTTTGGCAAATTTAAACTGGCTCATAAATAATATTCCAATCATTTAGAGACCTTATGGCGTCCAGTAGACGCAGTATGACATTTAGTATGTTGGTACTCATCAAAGGAAGAGGACCTGCTATCTATTGCAACTAAAATCAATGTCTAGTAGA
>JAMKCH010036742.1:0-14780 GCA_023653785.1 Ophioderma brevispina | reverse complement strand
ACGGTTGCGTAGATGTAAAGAACACACTGTTTTTTGGATGGATTTGCACCGTAGGTGGTTTTCCTCATCATAAGGAGCGAGTTCATCAAAACCTTTGGAGAGTCTCTTCGCACTGGTCGAAGTCGCTCTTGGGACGCTAACTCCAGATATCTCCATAGATAAAACGACAGGTTCCTGCACTGCTCCTATTTTGATCGTTTGGTAATAGATTTGAAAGGAGAGTGCAAGCAATCTAAGTTCTATATAGGGTAAAGCCGTGGGGTAGGCTGAAAATTTCACCATGCCCTTTTTAACTTTATGTTCCAAATTTAAGCTACCTAAGACAATCTGTTTTTAATTATATGTTTCTTTTTTCAGTGGTTACCATAGAAGATGGAGCTTGTAACGGTCTAGTTGTGGGTAAAAAAAAGGATTGGAGGAGGGGCGTTTTTTTGATCAAGTCCAGACAGCTTACATTAATCCTGATAAAATATCGCCAAATGTATCCCTAACCGAAACACCCAGATGACAATAAGTTTACTCATTAAAATTATAATCTATTTAAACCTTTTCGCTAAAAATGCAAATCAAACTATTTTTCTAGTTTTAACAAGTTAAGTAATTCTGAATCCAACAAAAGCTAACTTTTTTTGAATATTTTTTTCTTTTTTTCTTGCCCAAGATATCCCCCTTTCTTAAGAATTTCTTTTGAAAGAGATTGGCATCTTATTGATGGTAAAATGCTTTACGATGTTGTCAGTAATGAAACGTGAAATCATAACATCCTGCAGGCACGTGCAAATTGCAATTTAACACTTTTTGTATAAAGGCCGGCTCTCATAGTAGCGGCAAAGACCAGCGGATAGCGACAACGGGAAAATCTCAAAATGTTGACGGCAAAGCAACAGCAAAAGGGGAAAACCATGATTCGCTGACGTGGTGGGACGCCTCAGCGACAACACGACGACAAGGGACTAATGGATGCGGCAGAGAACGGAGTCTAGTGAGCAAAAACGTACGATGCTTGGGAGGCGAATGACATGTCTCGACGGAGCCCAACGACAAAGAACAGATCAACGCTGCAGCGATTGGCGTGGTGGTTCCGCCCCCATGATAAGAACTGACAAAGAACAGGAACATTTTCTTTAACATAACCTAAAAATTGCATTGTGCCCGGACAGTCTATTAAAATCAAACTGACGTCACAAAATGTGTCGTCAGAGTTCGAGATGTGACGTCACTTGCCGTTATTTTGCCGTCAGTGATCGTTGAAATTGAAAACGACTAGCAACGAAATTGTGACGACCACAAAACGACTAAAACGGTATCGCACGGCATGGAAACGTCAAGGAAATGAGGATTGCGGGTCTCCAACGAAATCTGAACAAATTACAAAACGATTTTGTTTGTGCCGTCACAACTTTTGCAACATGCTGAAATTTGCCGACGACACGATTGAATAATTCGGCCGTCTGCGGTCGCTAGCGGATTCGTCAGACGTCACACGCGATGATCGCGGCAAATTAATTGAAATTCGCAGCTTACCGTAGCTTCCGTACCCCCCCCCCCATCGTCCAGTTTGACCGGTGTGGTAGGAGATAAGTCCCCGGGCTTTTTTTTCACAGTCGTGAACAATGTGGAACAATAGAGCAATCGATTAAGTTGACACTTCACGCAACATAAGTTAAACGCTTTATTCCATTATCTATGGAGCCCGGACATGGCTCCGCCGGACTATAGTTGCTTTCACACCGGTGTGAAAGTAATCATAGTCCGGCGTAGTCATAGCCCTGCTCCATAGACGATAACGGAATCAAGCGTGAAACTAAAGTTTGCGTGAAGAGTCAACTGAATTGAATGCCCTATTCCCTTACCGTTGTTAACCGGACTGTGAGACACGCCGGCTATAATTACTTCTACACCTGCCTTAGGTTTTGCACACTCCCGTTAGTTATAAGAGGGTCCTCTGAAAACCACTTTGCTGGGTGGAATTCTTTTAATCACACTCTGGTCATTGATGGGGTACACGACCACATAACAGGAACAAAATAAAGTCAATGTACGATTAAAATTGGCGGGCCAAAAAACATGTTTACACGCACACCCAATTCTTCCCTCCAAATATGTAACAATTTCCGCAAGGACGTTTCCATAAAAATTTGGCGCATTATAGAACACAAATACATTTACATGTCTGAAATAAAATTAAAAAGTTGTTCCAGTACGATTTAAGGAGCAAACAAATTTTTTAATAGCGTCACCAAAATGTCTTAATTAATGCCTACTTAGCACAATAATGCCCATGGCCTTTTGATTTTTTTCCACACCATATGCGCACTGATAGTTAGCAATTACATAAAATTTGGCAGAAAGAATTTACTGTTAAAAATGCGCACGAAAAAACAAAATGGTTGGGTCCACAGGACCCCCCCCCCCCCCGATAAAGGCCTGGATGTCCACTAGGTGTCACTAAGGTGCCTTTCAGAACATACTTATAAAATAAAGTTTTTTTACACCAAGTTTTATGAGAGTTCATGGACACGCGAGTCATTACCAAATATTAGATAATGAAGAGATAATTTGATATACTTTACCCAAATTTTGATACTTAAAATAAATTGTACAGTAGTTTTAAGAAATATGTTCGTTATTACATGTACCTATTATACGATTAAACCCATATATTAGTTTTTAATGTCTAATTACGTTTTTATGATTTGTTTTGAAAGATATTTTGATGACGATGAAGTTCTAGATAATGTTCCCTCATCGTGTCCTTTCCTTGGTGCTACTTCGCAGCGATGGCAAGTAATTGGAGTGGTATCCTTTCAGAGCCATCGCAAAAATATATTCAAGACATGAAGGTATATATTATTATTAAGATGAGATAGCGAGAAAAAGGACACTTAATATCCCCTTCAAATTAGAGGTTTCCAACCACGCGTAAACCACAGCTGAATCAAAACATTTTTTTTATATATTTTTTTCAAAGCTTTGTAACAAACGGCGATAAACTAGAGATGTGATTATTTTATTTGAAAATAATGGTTTAACAACGGAGTTGCAAAGAACAACGAACCCTAATGGTTGTACACAGCATTACACGCCGACGGTCTAAATTCTATCGAATTTAATCATTTGCTCTATTTTAGGCTTTCATTTAAGTGTGCACAAATCTTCAACACAAGGAATTCGAAATCCACATGACACGGTTTTAAAAATGTTTGTGAATTTATGGTGGGGGGGGGGAGTGGATATGCGGATTGTAGGTGGAGGATGTACAAAGGTAAAACTGGATGTAATGGACTCTGTGTTAAATTCAGTGTTTGAGTAACACCTTAAAAAGCCACCACTATTTGGTTACATCTTTACTTGGACCGAAGCATGGTAACAATTCAAACTTGCTTTTACCCTAAAGGTCCGGGGGGGGGATCCCCCTCGACATTTTTTGTCGTATCTCACCTATTTGTTAATTTTTTCACGCCAAAAATGCCATGACCTTTTTTCTTTAAAAGCCTTGCGCTCGATTTAAGACCATTTTGAACAAAATCAACCTACGGTTATGACGCGGCTTACGTAATCGCGCACGCGTGCGAATAAAAGCTATTCCCATTGAATTACACGAAATCAGTTTTTTTTGTGCTAATGATACAGTTACACTATGTTTTATCTTATTTATTTGATTTATTTGTAGTAGAGCATGTGTGCGTATACGTTGACACACCTCATGGCCAAAAAATCAACTTTTTGCTTGAAAAAATTGCGAAAAACCATGATTTTGGGGCGATTTTTTAGATTTTTAGCATTTTGGCATGACGTCATGTTTACAAGGCATGTTTGTACTTTTTTGGTATCAATGGACTCAGGAGGTCCTATCTATCCTTGTACACATTTGGACGCACATTATTAGGGTATGTGCATGCAGAAAATACAAATATACATGGCTCACATGATCAAACGTGTATACTTCAATATCATATACCAGGATACCCGTAGTGAGAAAGATACATTGCGGAGTCCAGACGGAGATGATCAGCCATTCTCCATCAAAAAATCCTCCATCTAAGGAAGATAAAAGAGATCTGGTCTTAATCTCCGACCACAGGAAATGGTTAAAACCAGGGCATTCTGGATAACTGTGGATACATTTTCTTCTCAATGTTCAAGGGCCAACAGTTAACGCCTTTACAAGGAATGTGTTGTTGCGTATATAGGAAGGACGTCAGAGCAGCTGTTACGAGGGCTTACTGTTTTTTACGAAACGAAACAAACATAACTCCATTGGTTACTTACACGCTTTATTCCGTTATGCAACGTTATTCCATGTCATGACGAATACGCGTGTTAATCCAATGGGAGTTCTGTTTTTCGTTCGGTTCGTTTCGCTAAATACAGTAAGCCGTTACGAGGCACTCCTGAGAAGTATTGTCTTGAAAGCACATTTAGTAAACTAAAAATTGGAATACAAATATTAAGACCTATAAATGATATTTAATGTTTATTCTAATAATGCGCCTACTTACCCCAAGTCGCATGAGACTGCTACAATACGGTAGATCCATAACGAACAGGGAACAATGGAACGAATCCGATTTTAGATGCAGGGGTAGATCAAAGTTACCGAAACCCCGCCACTGACGGCTTATGGATTTTGTCACTAAAGTCACGTAGGACACCGGCTCTACAAGCATCACCCTGGAAATCGATCAACCGTTACACAAAACCGTTCCTCCCGTTTTATCATTTCGATGATACACTGTTATAAATTTCCGTAAATTAAGAAAACAGATTTTCCGTAAAATCTGTTTTAGAAAACAATAAAAATAAAAAACAAAAAACATAAAAAATGTTAATTTACGGAAATATTTCAAAAATTTCTGGCAGCAATATTTCCGGACTTTTTTTTTTGGTTTCGTAATTTTAAATTACGGAAAAATTCTGTTAAAGTACACATTTTTTCCATAATATGAGACAAATGTCTGTAAAATTACTGTCAAAGTTCCGTTAATTGACAGAAATTTCTGTAAATTTACCCATAAAATGTCTGGAAATACTGCTGCCAGAAATTTCCGTAAATTTACGGAAATTTTTTTAACAGTGTAAAATCCCTTTTATTTTATATTCCACTGGTTCAGTCTTGAATTATGAAAAAAAGTGAATTTAATGAGTAATTTGTTTTAGCGAGTATCTCAAAATACATGAAAACCAGAGAATAAATGGATTGTGGATTTTAAAATGTGTTTTCGTACCTGGTCGTGAATATCTGCTTCCGCAAAGGTATTTGTTTTAAGTATCTACTTTAAGGCAATATCGGTGATTTGCCAAATTAGAAAATCGAAAAAAATCATCAAAGATCAGATTTTTGCATGCCTGCAACAAGTATAGGTATCCTAACATACCCTGCAAATGATAAGACCAGACGCAACCTAATATAACGCGGATGTTTTAGTCACTACTGTCCGACACATACTACAACACGTAATTGAATGGAGATTCACATCTTTGAACACTGCCATTTTCTTCCTTTTCTGTAAATTCTTTAGTTGTAAAAAGTAACTTATGAGGATTCTACAGATATATCTTTCTCTTTTAAGCCATTCATGCCAATTTAAAATATTTTACTCTTGGATGAATCACTGAGAATGTCTTCAATAGCCATCTCAAAAATACCTTGATAGATAACGATTTATCTTGGAAATCCCACACAATTCATGTGTCAAAAATTATCGCCAAATACAATGGAATTATTCGCAAAGTTCGTCCTTTCTTACCCCCAGGAATCTCTCCACACACTATATAATACATTTGTTCTCCCCTATCTCAGTTATTGTGCAATTATTTGGGCAGATAAAAACAACTCTAATCTTGATTCAATTTTCCGAATGCAAAAAAGGCTTATCAGAACCTGCCACAAACTCCATTTGGCTTGCCCACACCGACCCTCTTTTTAAATCTATAAGTACTTTAAAAATCCATGACATATATACTCTTCAGCTAGCATCATTTATGTACCAATATCACCATAAAATGTTACCGCCGGACTTATTAGACCATAACTTTTTCACCGTTAATGCAACAATACATCACTATAGCACACGTCATGCAAGTGATTTTTATATCAAGCCCACTAACACACTTCTGGCCAGAAACACAATAAAAACCCAGGGTGCATTACTTTGGAATTCCCACATGATAAACTTAAAAATTGTTCCTCTCTTGTTACGTTCAAAAAAAAGCTTGCAAAATCAAATCATCGATCAATACAGTTTCCAGATTCACCTTTAAAACTATACATTGCTTTCAAATGTTTTTTTTTTGTTTTGTATGGTCTGTCCATCTGCACCTTTCGTTCTTGCCTGGTTACGTTTGATTGGAGTGTTTTGTGTAAGTCTGTTTTCGTTTTTATATGTTTGCTTTAGCTCAGTTATTTTTTGTCCCGTATAGGCCAAGAATTTTAGTTTTAACGTGGAAATTTCTGGGAACAAGCTGAAAATGTCAGGATTGGTGCAGAAATGTGTCTAGAATAACATACTAAAAGTCCCCTAAAATCCTCTTTGTGCTTTTTCAGAAATAAAGGGGCAAAGTTTGTACAGGGGTAAAATTACAAAATATTAGAATTGTCCTTAGATGTGTTCCAACATTTTTGTCATGTCCCAAGGATCAATAAAAGGTATAGTTTGCCCTATCTACAACCTGTAGTTTTAAGTACTACAGACCTAAATCATTCAAGGTCATCCTGGGGTAAATATATATTTCAAAATGATCCAATTTCATTGAAACCAGATTCAAATTGCTCGTAGAGTCATATTAAAACAGAAAATGTTCATTCAAATCACAGAAAGCAGTGACCCCCATAGAGCCTGTAGAACCCCATCACACTTGGCCCTGTAATTTTGCAAGTAATGACCATCACCTGTTTAAATATTCATTTGGTGTTCATGTACAACTAGATGAAGAATTTGACACATCTTCAGAAGAACCCGACTCATTCTACAATTTACCCCCAGGATGACCTTGAGCCTTTTTTACCTATAGTTATTCAACTACAAGCCATAATAGGGCAAACTATACCTTTTTTTAATCCTTGGGACATGACAAAAATGTTGGAACACATTTATGGACAATTGAAATATTTCGTAATTTTACCCCTGTACAAACTTTTCCCCCTTTTTTCTGAAAATGCACAAAAAGGATTTTTGGGGACTTTTAGTATATTATTCTAGACACATTTCTGCACCAATTCTGACATTTTCAGCTTGTTCCCAGAAATTTCCACCTTTCCATTGTTTATTTTATTAATACTCTTAGCCTAGTACTTTATTTAATAGGTAATTAGAATATTTTTGTCTATCATTAATTAATTTGTAAACAATAACATTACCTTATCAGGGTGCTATAATTCACACGCCTTGCGTTCTTATGGTATCTCAATTGAATTTAATGTCTATTTTCATATAACTTTATATTGTTATTATGCATTGTTGTTAAGATGGAAATAAATAAATCTGAATCTGAAAACCTGCCAATGTAGTTTTATTTTGATGGATTCTGGCATATACTTTTCTCACGCAGGCATTTGGTCAGACTTTTATATCCGATGATCAATTCTTAGCATTAGTAGGAGCTTTTAGTGCCATAGGAAATGGAGGCGGGAGGATATTTTGGGGAATTCTAGCTGACATCTTTTCATATAAGGTTTGTTTTACATTTCTATTGACATATGAGGCTAGCATTTTATTCCAGTCTTCGAATGAATAGCTGGGGAAGTTCTTTTTGACATTTATTTGTTTAAAATTTGTTCATTTCGTTGCTATTGGAAGGCTTTAAATTGCCCCAAAAATACCACACGCCAGTGCGATTGTAATGTTCTCAAAATAAGTCCCCATTTTTCAAGAGCGACGTCATGGTTAGCCCAAGCAGCCACCTTTTTGGCGCATTGTGTACCAGGGACCACTTGTATTCCAAGGTTGATATCATGCCCATGGCATGTATGACCTCCAAAAATGTATCCTAAGCACGTATTTTTACTTGATTTAAAACACCCTAAACTGTATTTTGGTTTGATTTGGATACCATAAACAAGCAATTTGTGTGACTTTAAAATTAAAAACGTAAAAAAGTATTTTGATATGATGCTAATGTGCTAATATTAATGGTTAACCATTAAAGTGGGGTCTCACAAAAAAGTTTATTGAAGCCATATGCAAGCACATACTTTATGCAATCATATCCACATCCCTAAAAATCATTAAAAGTTTATATTTTTAAACAAAATCAGCAAATTTCATCAAAAATTTAACTAACCTGGGCTAAATGTTTTGATGTTAGTAAATTTTCTCCAACAAATTAAGTTTGGTCAGGATTATGTAACCTTTAGCAATTGATCTATCTGGTTCAGTGATTTCCATTCATCGTCTAGTCCCACTCTGCTCAACTCAATAATGCATTGTGATATCATTGCCCTAGTAAGTGGTAGCAGTGGCATCACCTTCCTTTGTGCAATTGCAAGTAAAATTAACTGCAAAAAATACAGAAGCTAGCTTTCGATTTTAGGTATATACATGTCTATGGGGATTTGATTGCATTAAGTATGTGCATGTATATGGCTATTTTCTTGCGAGACCCCCACTTTAAAACGGAAGTGGTTGTCTGTATCTTAGGAAAGAAATGGATTTGGAAGCTGAAATTTCAGGACAACCATGAGAAAAATACGGCCTTTCATCTAATATCAAATATCAAAATATTACTTCCGGGTAAATGGGGGGATCCCAAAGCAATCGGAACAAGCGCCATTAATAGATTAAGTCGCACATATGTATGCATACGCAACTATTCGCACACACGCATACACAAAACATACCCCAGACACTTTTCCGTGCTTTATACGTCCCAAATTATCAGTAACAATACCATCGGTGTAATGTTCATTCCTTCAGACAGCAATGTTGTGCCTAACCAGCGCATTTACCGTCGCTATGCTAACCCTGATGGCAACTCCAGCGGGTGGCAAGCCGATGTTCTTCATTTGGATTTTCATGATCTTTTTCATATCTAGTGGCAACTTTTCCCTTTTTCCTACTGCAACAGCAAGGTAAGCCTACCAATATGTGGGTCCCGGCGAGGTTTTAACTGACATTTTGATTATGTTTGCGATATTGTCCTTTTAGTAAGAAAACCTTTTTAAAATCGAAAGTTCCAAATTTGCAGATGTCAAAGAGGGCAGAAAGCATAACAAATTACAAGTCATTTTGAATCCTACTATACAATTATCTACAAAATTTCAAAATGTCAGTAAAACATTGTAATACTCAGCAATGAACATGTACTGAAAAACTTTACGATTATATTATAGTTTTCAATTGTAGCTTGTCTAAATGAAATTTGTTAAAAAATCGGCAACCATTACGCAAAGGAGCATGCGGCTTATTCCGTAATGTGCTAAATTCGTAAACGCTCGCAAATGTCCAACATTTATTGTTACCAATTGGCGAATTTCGTCGTTAGAAGTTGCCAGTTTTTGACCAATTTGACATTTTGTACATTGACAAAATTTAAAAATTGCAATATAATTCTAAAGTATTTCAGTATGGTAAACACCGGGCATATTTCTTAGCCCTCTTTCACAATTAATCTAAGCGAAATATATCGTAGTTGCATCATATCAAAACATAAGGAACCCCTCACATGCTTGTCTTAGAACTTAGGATCATAACATTGAAACGTTCTCAGCCGTAAAAAAACCTGGACGTTATCTTCCATCGTCCAATTTTATAACCGATCATGTGAATTGTCAACTCTCAAACTGCCCGATAGAAATGTATGCAGAATATAAAGTTGTATATAATTAAAGGGATTAGATGAAGATGTGTGATGAGACAGGTTCGATGCTGGATAAATAATCCATCCGACATGGAAGGTAAACCTGGTTGAAAAATAATCAATTTATTATGTTCTCAGTTCTTTTCAGGTGTAGAAGTAATTATAGCCCGCCGTAATCATAGTCCGGCTACAACGGTAAAGAATAGGGCACTCGATTCAGTTGACTCTTCACGCAATATTAGTTTCATGCTTTATTCCGTTGTCATCTATGGAGTCCGGACTGTGGCTCCCGGCGGACTATAATTACTCTCACACCGGTTTCGATTATTCAAACTTGCTTCTGCGTTGTATCGAAACCAAAGAGCGAATGGAAAGGCTCGTTATAATAAGGCCGACAGAGTTTTATTTTTTGATGTAGCAGACTTGAGCCTCTTGGCCCTCCACTCACAGATCTGCACAGTCAATTGTAACTTTTGATGTATTTCCTCTCACAATCCATTCAGAGATTATTGCAGTTAAATTAATTACATGGTTTTATCCAAAGGGATGATCAAAATTGAAGTAATTACAGTTTAGGTTATTTAAATAATGACTGGTGTACCTTGTTACCTAGTACTTGGGTACGGACGGGGAAAAAGCTAAGATATCACTTTCATAAAAAAAATGCAGCTACTTTGACAACTGATATAGAAACCATATCATAAAACAAAGCAAGGAATATTTGATTCGAAGATTATGGATAACGACTCAAGTGTTCTGTGATCTGAGCATTTTAGTCGTGAGATTGGGCACATTGTCAATTACCCCGGGGAGGGGGCACTTGTATTCAAAGGTGGATATGAAGCGTGAACATGGACTTACAAAATGCACCCTAAACAAGTATTTCCTCCGACTAAAAAAACATACCCTAAAACAAGTACTTTTGTCTGTTTTTGCTACCTAAACAAGTATTTTTGTCAGTTTCTTGGAGGGCGTGGGAGCTCGAAAAAGTGGCTTTTTTTGTAAAAGTGGACCTAACCCCCACCCCACCCCAAAGAGTAACCACAAAGTTTATCTAAATTGTGTACTTTTTATAAAAAAAATAAGCAGAGAAGATACGCGGCAGTCAGTTTCAGCAAGGGTCTGACTCACCTAATCCAGTCGAAGATCATACTTGAAAAAAAAAAGTTTGGCGCGCAAAACCAGCTGAGCGACAATCCTGATAGTTACACACCACACTTCCTTATACCCAGTATCTATGGGAAAATGGCAATTTTGATCAATTGTTTTCTTTCCGATCTTCACATTTAAAACTCTCACAGAGGAAATACAACAATATCTCCCCAAAGTACAGGCTAAAATCACCAAATAACCAAATTTTGAACATATGATGACCAGAAAATTGTTTAGTTACGAATCACCAAACTCGCCCGATGTCAGACCGGAAACCCAAGATTCTCTATAGTCGCCAAAGCTAGTAATTGGCAAATCGATGTGAAATTGATGACCGCGGAGTAAATTGCCTCAAATTCACTGTCCAAATGCCACTTAGTTTGAGAAAACATACCAGGCTACCATGTCAATCATGAAATTTCAGCACTTTCTTAATATAACTAGTGCATTTTCAGACATTTTAAAGCACTTTTTCCAGATGACATCCAAGAGAGTAGTCCACCCAAGGCCAGGTTAGTGGTGTATAAACGATAGTTCATTTATCCTATCAGCTCAGTTGAACATAAACACAACACAAAAAGTAAGTCCCCCTCTAACAACCGCTCGTAATTTTCTTATACAGGAAGTTTATCAAATTCATGACTAGGTAATAATATTTCTATGATTATTAGTTAACTGTTGTGTGAAAATTAGAGGCATCCGTTATTTCACGGCTGACTGAGCACATATTAAAGACAAAAAGAGGCACTTTCAAAAGTCACAAAGTGATGTCATTACTTGAGTTGATTGACAAACAGCTAATCTAAAATTTGAGTACTGCTAAGTAATGTGTGTATCCCCCGCACTTTTCAAAATGACCTCTTGACATCGCGGCATGCATGGTATTCATGGTATTGATGAGTCTGGTCAGACGCAGCTGAGGTAGCATCCCGTTCCTCCTGTAAACAAGAGCGGTCACCGCCCGTGTGGATTCGTGCAACCTGTGGTTTGGTGGGTTGTGACCGGTGCTACTTTGCAGCCCGGTTTGGGATGACCCTGAAGGGAATGGCTAATTGGTAACTGATGCAATGGCCCTTTAAAAATAAAGAACAGTCCTTTAATTTGGTAATGATGGAATGGTCTGGTATTTTAATAGCTGCTTTTCGCCTATTGTGTTTTTCGTATTGATCAGACTTTTTGATTTTGCGCACCTTGTTTTCACCGCGATACGGGGATTCCCTGGGCTTTCATGGTCTTCACTGCGGTGAAGCCCTGTGTTTTCACCGCGGTGAAGCCCCCTCAAATCCGTCCGCTCCCACCTTTACGACCGTCACGCTATCGATTTTTCGTATTCTTTTTTAAAATGATTTTAATGGGGTCACAAAGGGTCGCATAGGGTCCAAAGATCACACTGGCAACATAATGTACTGGGGCCCCAAGGTCACTGGTACCAGTATATGTGGCCTGAGGTCACATGGGTCACCAAGGTCACATGGGGTCACTGAGGTCGTCGAGGGTCACAAAGGATCCCATGGTTCACAAGGTCACACGGGGTCACCAAGGTCAACAACACCCGCCTCACCCCACCCTTCTCTCCCGACGACCCCACCCTGCCCCCTCCCAACACAACCCACCCCCCCTCCCCGTTGCATGCCCCCGAACCACTCCCCGGCACCGCCGATTTGTGAATGGACTAAATGTGATGCGAGGTCAGCAGGTCCATTGGGTTACTAAGGTCTCATGAGGTACTAGGTCCAATGGGGTCACAAAGTCACACGAAGTCACAAATGTCACACGAAGTCACCAGAGGTCACAGGACGATGTCCCACCAATGTCACACAAGGTCACATGAGGTCACCCTGCCCCTCGCCGATGCACCCCACCCTTCCTCCATGAACATTCGTTCAGCGACCAAATGTCCAGACGCAAATCTAAAGCTTTCATTCTCATGGCCTAAACATACACACTCGTTAGCGGGGTCAGAAATTGCCCTCATTTGCGGATGGCTACTCAGTCCATCAATGCCATGGGGCCTACTTCGACGTCTTGCTGCTTCTTCTAAATCCATTTTCAACAAATGTCCGCGAAAATTGCCCAAAACTTGACACAAAACGGAGTATCTTCAACAGAGATTCTGACGAATTAATATACACCCTGTCCCAATGTGTAGAGATCAGTGATCGTATCACTCACACAATAAAACACCGCATGATTCTAAAAATTAACTCGCCGCATTTTCTCTCATTCCTGCCACAATTTACTCCTTTTTCCTTAGTTCTGTACACAACCAAACCACCACCATCATGTATCCAATATTGAAGATCAAATAACTTTTGGTTATAATTCTTGATTGGGTGAAGTTAAATTATGAAAATGTGGAAAATTTATCTACTTGCGATGAAAACACTGCCGATGGCTAGAGAGCCTGACACGGCTCTTCATTGATTTACGTTACACCCTCGTATGCTAACCGATGGAGTTGAAGAGGTATAGGCGCTTTCAGAGGGAGAGTATTAACGGTGATATCTAAATCTATGCTCAGACTGGGAATAGCCATATTTGGTAAAACGCACCATAAATGCATTATGGAGGCATTTTGGCGCATTTATCACTCAAATTGACGGTAATGAAAATCTTTTTTGACTGAAATCAATATGGTTTCCAGTGACGTTAAGTGTTGGCTCAGATGAGCCAACATCGAGCCCAACAAGGCGGGTGGGGTGAGGGGATTACTAAACTAGCGAAAATGTCTCTACTCAAACGAGCGGAAATGTGTCTACCATCAAAGCGCGTAGGCCGTTGTTGGGATTCGTTGCACGAATCAAAAACAACTGATAAGTCATTAATGTACTCTTTGCATTGCTAGTCGGAGAGATATGTCCAAGTTATGCCTATCCCTGACCGTAAAGGTGGAGTAATTTTAGACCATTTTTGGCTGAATGAAATGATCAGAGTAGGGGTAGTTAGAAAAGCATCTGCGGGTTTTGCCACCGGGGCATCCTTGGGCGTTTTGAGAAAATCAAGATGGCGTTGCCATAAATGATTATCTATTCAACCCGATATTTTCAAACTATGGAGTTACTAGATAACTATAGGATCCAATGAACAGGTATGGCACTAAACATTAAGTCATACTTCAAATTCAAAATGAAGAGAAAATCTTATATAACTTTAAAATATGGCCCTTTATTAACCACCAAATACATGCGAATAAAAAAATACATGAAGATACTTAGATTCAGAGGCGGACTGGGAATAGTCAATACGGCCGTGGGAAACAAAGACTTGACCGGCCCATGAGCTTATTAAAATCATAAGACCATTGTAATATAAAAGGAAACAAGCAAATACAAACAAAACAACATACTATTAACTGGTGATCGAACATTCCAAGCTTAAAGGTGGATTCCCCACCCCCCGACGGGTAACGCCGCGTTAGTTTAAGGTATTCAGAACCACCCCCCCCATTTCCGCATCGTTGTACCTAAAGACCACCTATTTTGGACAAATTTACCCACTGATCACAAAAGACTCTATTTTTGGGGAAAAATTTGGAAATTTTCACCCAAGCACTTTTTAACGCCTTTTTCCAAGTTATTATCTGAAAAACCTATATTTAGGAATTTCTGTCTCCACCCAAAGATTCTGATTTTTGCACATTCCTCTGGCACTGGATGCCCCTGGTTTGGGCAAATCCCCCGAGCACCAGCCTTACATCCGTTACCATTTCATATGTGGGTCCACTCACGGTTTTAATCTCGTCTACCTGAGCATTTTTGTACAAACTCCCGAAGGGGGTATTGCCAGCCCCTGTGATTTTCCTTACTAAACATCCGCTTCCTATAAATACA
>JAMKCH010036741.1:0-35608 GCA_023653785.1 Ophioderma brevispina | reverse complement strand
CAAGACAAAGCGCTGTAATTTATCTGGAAGTATATGGAATCCATACATACCTTTCTAGCATACGCAATATAATAATTGTAATAATAATAATTTAATAATAATAATTTGTATACTGTACAATGTGCCGAAAATGGTAGTACTCAAACATCCAGCGAGTCTTAATGCAGCGACTATCTGGTCGGATCCCTCCATCCACTTTGAAGTCGTAGCTGACAAATCAAGTCTCAAAACAGGAGACTATCCCATAGTAAAGTTCACCATCACTGTTTTAATTTTACCAGAATTTTACTTGTACATATCACAAACTGGCATCCGAAAGTAAAGGGAGGCATGCCTATCAAACATCATAAAGTTTGTCCTGGTGGTAGTGCACATCTCTAATTCTATTGCTCTACTACCCATATTGAAAATCCAGCTTTCTGATTGGTCATTTTTCTGCCCTTATTCTCAATAATGGGTCGCGAGTGCATTTTATTTAAATAAAGTCAAATGCGTTTAGGTATAAATAGAAATAAGGTGACAGACGCATATCACTTATGGGCTCATATGTATCCTCGGCCGGAAACTTAAAGATAATGGGCTCGGCTGCGCTCGCCCATTATTTAGTTTTTCCGACCTCTGATACATTATTCGCCCATAAATGATACTGAAATCACCCTTTATTTCTTAATAATAGATCATATTTAGCCTTCCTCCGCTGAAAAAAAAGAATGGCCAATGTTGAGGAGTGAGATTGGGCTTGCCCCGCCTAAAAATTCTTCCAACCAAAACTAGTCAATATTAATGCTTCGGCGGGGTCTATGTTTACCATGCGTTTCCAATGGGACGTTGAAAGGTGCTCTAAAATTGCTCATTTTGTGATATGACGTATCAAGATATCTCACGCGATAGCTACCAAACTACATATTATTTTTCATTCCGTTTTAGAATGTTATAGCTGATTTTTTATTCCTGTCAGTAAACGACTATTGATGGTACGATGCATTTGGGAGGGGATGTTTTTGAGACCAAAACTAACAGCCTGAAATCCAACCTTTGTATCACAGAATATGCTTCTTTAACCCATATTTTACATGACTTTTTTGAATCGAATATGTAAAGGCTTCATAACAATTCATTGAATAGATTGTCGAAAGTGTGCGACCACGATCGAGTCCCTTTGTTCGCCGTCAATCAGACGTATAAGGTCTGAACATCGAGGCTGGGTGCAGAGGGAGGATTAGGCCACGTAATTTTGTATTTGTATGGGAGCCAAACTCGAACTACAACTGATGAACCAAGGCTGTCAAATATTATTCTGGAACAAAAAAATAAATGTAAACGTATCAGATTTTTGTAGTATTCCTTATTGACGTAAAAGACTTTGTCAGTAATTATTACTTTACTCGATCATTTTTCTTATGTTTAATGCTTCAGAGTTTGTTAAAACTGCTGTGTGGAATTTTTTCATGCATGTGCGTGGTAATATTTTCTTCGATTAGCAAAGGGACGTTTTTTTAATTTATGGCCTTAATCTATCCGGTATCGAGACATGCATTTCTATTATACGGATTGGGTAAAGTATACAACCTTTAGAACGAATAGAATTCGCGACACCGCCCCAAAAAAAAAAAACTTTACTGAACTGACAGAATAAAAATCCTACTATAAAGGAAGAATCGCTGCAAACAACATGATTTGAGTGGGAAATGACCATGGGGATTAGCATTATTTTGAATTAAATGATATTTCTGTAGAATGTGTTGGTTCTCTACGAACCCACTATAACACAGTTCAGTGCAGTAGATCGTTCACCGATTACGTAATAGGAACTGAATGCTAGTATTATTTTCCAAGCTACCATAGTCATAGGTTTACACCTTTCCCAAATCAGATATTGCATACCATTGCCAGCTGTAAAAGAAATACGAGACTGATTTTTGTTTTTTGATTTGATGTCGGACAATGTCCGAGAAGATTAGCCCAAGAAAGACTCGACCAGGAAGCTTATTTCCATTGGGGTCCATTTTACCGGGGACGGATTTGGGAAAGCCAGGGGTAATCAACCAATCTTTGCGATAATGACTGTGAGGTGCGTACGCACAGTTATACTCTCTGTAATGGGACGGACGTTTCCCTCCGAAGGCGAAGGATGGGTTATTATCATGGTTTCATTGCCCAAGTCCAAAAGAAACATGGGAGAACAGAATTTCCAAGTTTTCAATCAATAGCTCTTCTTGTACAGATTAAATCAGAATTAGTGCCGATTAAATGCCTGCAAGTGTCCGCAAGGGGGGGGGGGAAGTGAAACGGGGAACCTCTAGCACCAAAGGATGATTGAGTGACACTAGTCTGATATAAATAACACCTTTGTAATAAAGAATGCACCAAGGGTTCAATCGTCCAAACCTGACTTTAAATCTTGGGATTTGGCCACTTAGTGCCTAAGGGGGGTGGGTTCCATAGTACCCAAGATTGTTTCGGCGATTTCTCAGTTGTGAAAAATTTTTGAACTCTAAATGTGTGTTAATTGTGTAAATTATCGATGCACTTATTACATAAAATACTAAAATTTCTAGCCCGTTAATGGAGATAATTAGCTTGGGTCTCTAGGAACCCCCCCCCCCCTTAGGAACCAAAGGGAGTGTGATTTAACAAAATAAAACTTCAGCAAAACCCCTGTTGCCAAAAATCTATTTTCTGCTTATGTATGTATATGATGGAAACAAAATTAATAATATCCAGAATTAAATAATAACCTTTATGTGCTGACAAGAAGCGATTCCATCATGGAGCGACTGTGCGCCATTGTTGTACACCTATTGCAATATGACTGCACCACCAAAATCCAAGAATGTACAAGTGTAATGTTTGTGTAAATATGTAGACTTGGTCCGTCCTGAGTCAATTAAACATCAAATTATTGCAATGTGTATGCCGTGGAAGCAGGGCCGCGGAAAAATCATGTTACCTTTTTGAGTCTATTTTACGCTTTTTCAAAACAATGATGTTCCCCTAATTTCCAGAACGAAATAAACCGTAACTCATTTATATTGAACCTTTGGCCTTGTCGTATGCCCCCTCAAAGGTTCGTATGAGTTTCATCATTTTGAAAATTTCCATCGGAAAGTGTTTCTTAGGGGGGGTTCCATGGAACCCCCCCCCCCCCCCTTAGGCAACCAACGTTAGTGAAAACACCGTTAGGCACTTGTTTACATAATGGACAGAAATGCTCTTAAAAAAAACTCCAGTCTTGCGCACATTACCAAAACAATAAAATTTTTGGTATTTACATTCCATGTGCCAGAACATCGAACAATTGAGGTCGTGTGTACATATAAACTGTGTCCATTATTGCAAAGAGATACCAATTAGAAGGATACCTTCTCCCGTCTTTTTCTTTCAAACAGCTTCTTTCTGGAAAATTTCCCACTATATCCACAATGAGACAGAAGGTAACGTTAGTAGATCCCTTCACAGAATGGTATTCATATATTTTACTATCACGTGGTACACAGGCACTTTATAAGCCTGGTTATCTCAGCGGGAATCTTGTTCTGTTTTCAACCGTCGTGGCAGTAGGAAAATCGCTGAATAAGACACGCAGCAGACGCGCGTGCGTATTGCGTTGTCGTTTTTATTCTGGCTTGTAAATACGCCCGCACTTGGGTGCGCCGACATCGCTTTTGCGTCCATTTTACTGCCACGACGAAGGTAAAAAGAGATACGTCACTTTAAACATGTTTTTAACCCTCGTCTACGAAAGGGGGGGAGGTGGTTGTTCCACCCCTCATTTTTTTTCGGCCTTCTAAAACCCCCCTTTCTGGTACAAATAATATGTATGTATAGTCAATTGACTTAACGCTCCGATTCATGCAAAACAAACATGCATCCGAGGCTATAGGTAAGGTCAGGTGATCACCAAGTAATAGACCACCCCCCACTCCTTTTCGGGACAGAAGTACGCACAACATTCCTAACCCCGTACGGCACAGAAATATCACCGATACTTGGTTTTGATATCAAAATGAGTACCCAACATGCCTACATTACGTCAGAATGACTTCTGAAGTTCGCAGTCCAAACTGTCAAGTTCCATTTCACCCGTGTATGATTAGAAAATTCAATTTTTCAACACCAACTAGAATATCCGATTTTCATGCGGGTTTTTTCACTCTTTCAGCTCTACGTACAGGAAATGACTACTTTTCCGTGCTCAGAGTGTTTTATGCTAACATAATATTTTTTTGATTCAGGTAGAATTGCGGCGACATAACCATTTTCCCCCATAAAGTCAGTATTTTTCATATTTTTCTCAACTTATGATGTCATGTGAAGTTGGTCTTGTTTGATATCAATGGAAATAAAACACTCTAAGCTATCTTCTGGTACCAATTTAGAGGATCGGGTGTTAATAAGTGAAAATCACAGGGGGTGTGCACCCCCTCCCCCCTTCCGTGAGTTTTATTTTAAAAAGGCTCGGTAAACAAGGTTAAAACAGCTTTATAGTCTATTCACGGTGGACCTTTTTTTTTCTTCATTCAACATATTCTGCGAAAAGAGTGCGCTGTAACCGAAGCGATAAATTCCTTATGGCGAGCTGGTATTTTCAAAGGCGCCACGACGACGGTCTGCTTGTCAATCATTTCTACTACATGGATCCATGTTTGACTATTTAAATTACTCATTTCAGTGAACAGACATTCTTATAACAGTACCGTGTGCTGAATTATACGCATATGCCTCTTTGGTGTACGCCCACTGTTTCCAACATTCTGTAATCAGTATAACTACAACAAAATATAAATTTTGGTCATTTTCTTCAATTTTAAAGCATTTGTATCCTTTCACCACATTAACAGTGGCATACGGACCATCATAGTCGGTTATGTTTATACACAATCCGTATATAACAAATTCTACCCGAAGCTGGAAAGGTATGCCACAAAATGTACTAAGTCACTACGCAAATACGGTGCGCTGGTCTAATGTTCTTTGTTTCGTTCGTTCGTGTAAATCCAAATCACCTTGGAACATCCGTATTTAACCATCCGATATTCCCTCGCCCAGGTTGATCAGGAGGATAGGATTCCTCTGCGACTTGTATCCTCGCATTCATCTAGTGATGCGCCTGGCTCGCTGGCCTGTTGGCTCTGCCATTCCACATCTCAGTTTGGTAAAACAAAAAACGATGCGGGTTTTAAATGGTTAACCATCACTCTTACACAGTATTGAATAGGCTTGCAACACTTATTGTGTCTACCATCAAACCGCAAGTCTGTTTCCCCACGTGTACTTGATGGGGTGTATTGGCAAGTGCCATGCTCTCATATCAATAGAGAACACATCCACATAAATTCGGACAAGCCAACCTTAAGAAATAATCAGTACGTAATTAACGATTAGTCACCTAAACTGCTTAATTCTCAAAATTTAGAGGACAGTCGATTTTCGTTTTGATGGCGTAAACATTTGTGTACAGTGCCATAGTATACTGTGTATAAACAAATTCGTATTCCGGAATTTTATAACCAATACCGTATGGTGATTTTCCTAATGCGGACTTCGACGTGAGCTTCTATTTACACAGTGATTATTATGGACAACATTAACTAAGCCTATATTAAAAAACACGATTTTCTTTGAAAAGTGAGGGTGTTCATCGGGAAATCTGAGTCAGCATTAACCGCCTCCAGTACCGTTTGACATTTTTCTTTTCGAAAGCCAATTTTTCTTTGTTTCCAATATAGAGGAGGTCCGGGGCCAGTTGTGTTCGAAGGGGATACTGAAACAAAAAACGCGAACAACGGGATGAATAGAGGGCTATAGAGATAAGGAGCTAGGTTTAATGAGGCTATAGAGATACTAAGGAGGGGTACCACCATGAACAGGGACGAAGGACCATAACGGACAAAAATTCGTCAGACAAAAAAATCGTACGCGTAAAGCGGCCAGCGCGAAAACAATTTCGGGGTCGCATATTCCCCCCGGGGGCCCCACTTAAGTGATATAGCTTTAACTACAACAATTTCCAATACACAGTGCAAAACACAAAACACCCGATGACTATGACAAATCGGCTTTGAGCAAATGTGGTTCGACATGACCAGACCCTGCCTGGGTGTATCCATGCACATGCGTTGATCATTTTCTTTTACACTTCTGACACATTGTTCTTGATGTGGTCCCGTATACGGTTGACCGTTGTTGACCTGATGTTGCCCTTTTGGCCCCCCATGGTCCAGAAATTACAAATTTGGCTTTGGGTATCCACAACGAAAGCTCATTTCCAAGTGCTAAATCCCTTTTTGGTCGAAATTGAGTTATTAGCAAATAAGAAAAAGAATTGTAAAAAACACACATTTGGACACGAAATGTCACGTTTTTCAAGTATACCCGTTTCACGGGCCTTGGCCTTTCCGTAAATTTCGCAAATTCGGATTTGGTGGAAAAGTTTGCTAAATTCCTTACCGAAATGATCGTAATGTCCACTTTTCCATGAAATCTTTAATTAGCATCATTCTTAGACAAATTAACCTCCTAAAATTTGAAAGGATTACAATTTCAAACATTAAATCGGTGGTTGTGCTCAAAATATTCAAAATTAGGCATCATCTTTAAAAAACCACCCCCAAGTAGGTGTCCTATCTCGGAAATCTAAAGCAATTTCGATACGGTGTCGAATTTTCATCTCCAATCTGATTCCCTTGTAGATGTATACTCTGTTTAAATATTTGTGGTTTTTAGGGACAGTAAGCTTGCCTAAATTTGCTATCAAATATATTTTCAAAAATGGCCTAAATCCACGGGCACACGTATCATACAAAATGCATAGAAAACCTTAATATCAAGAGGTAAACTAAATGGTTGTTTTTCGGTCTTCTACAATGATGGGATTTTTCTGAGAACAATTTTGTATGAATTATTGAGATCAATGTAATTATACCGTGTGCAAAAAGTATCGTCCGCCCTAATCGCTACTCCCTCTCGGGCACATCAATCGAAAGTAACCCATCTTTAAACATTCCTGTAGTGACAACTGTCAAAAACACTACAGCTGAAAGCTTTTAGAAATGCTTTGTATTTGATCCGTAGATTTTTGAGCAGATTTTGTACATTTTGAACGAATTAAAGGAACGCAAACCTCGGGGAATTTAAATATGGCGCAAAAAAAACAATGAAACTTGGAAACTATACAGGACTGGCTAGGAAGTTGAGAAAGAGGTAAACCAATAAGGGTAAAGTTGTGGTGTCCATTGAAAGAAAGGTTGTTTGAGACCCCCCCTATTGCAAACAATAGAACAACTCACAAAACGAGTCCAGCGTGTTAAGACAAATCCAACCACCAATGATGGCAAAATTGATCCCGCCATTCTTGGGGCCTACCAACCCAAAACCTAGACCCAACTCTTTGTACGTCTGTACCACGCTTGGATAAGTATAATTCAAAAGCTACACTTAATCTGCACATTTTGGTGAATTCAAGCAGGAATCACTCAGCTATGGCTGCCATTGAGGTGTTTGAATGTGTAAAACTAGACGCATAACCCCGCACCGCGCGCCAGTGCTGTATCCCTGCCTAACTAACACTGGGATCCGCTCTGCGTCATTCAATCCCACGGTGGGTATTTCGAGCCGGCTGACTTTGTTTCAGTTGGTATACTTATGGACCCATCTTTTCACATTCATGCGGGGACATTGAATATTAATATTAAAGAACAATATACAGTGTGAATCTGGTTGAATCTTAAAAGGAATTTTATTATGGGAATAACAGGCCAATTTTTTGGACAAAATAAAGATTTGTGAACGTACTACTGCATTGATTGGTTTATTATTTGCTTCGGGGGACCCAATTCAGGTAAAATGACGTACGTATCCCTCGATTGAAAAACCACGATTATCGTCACGTACGCTGGTGTTTTGAATCAGTAGGGCAAAGGTAAATTTTGACTGTTTAGACATAATAAAACGTGTCCTTTTTGACAAACAATCATAGCACTTTGGTCAGAGAGGGTCATGTAACAGACCTGATTTAACAATAGTCGGATTATATATATACGGTCGCCCCCGAAGAGCACTGATATCTGACTACCCTTACCGCTGACCTGTACCCTGACGACGTGACCCAAAACTTATTTATCTCGTTACCGTTTATAACTACAATACGGCAAAGCATCAAGCATTCTGTATCTCTGTTGTCCCAGCGTAATCGATCAAGATGTGGAACGATACACGTGGTCTATTATCCGGGAGGGAGGACACGATCTGCTTGATTTGGGCCATTGGGGGAATGTGCCAAACGGTAATTTGTGATACTGCTACATGCATTTACTATGGCAGTCTCGGCCCGTGACATTAAAACATCATCTCTTAACCTTTGTTCAAACGATCTTAGAATATCATGATAAATGACGAAAAATCTAAGTTCACATCAATCATGCTTCTGTTAAATTCATGTGCACAACCAAAACTCCAGAACTTCCCCTGCAAAGTAATCTCTTCAAAACAATACTACACCTGGACATACGCGCCATGGCTACAGAGCTATGCGCTCTGTAGCCATGCGCCCCGATACACTCTAATATCAAAACAGCCTATTATAATTTATTATACAACCTCCAAACCATTGCACTCCTGGATTAGTGGATGGAAAGCGTTAGACAATAATAGGACTTATCTCCGCGCCAATTGGTTGGCGAAAACTTGGGTAGAGCTTGTTTCGAAGGTTATCGACCATCAGAGAGAATAACTTTAAATAAATTGGTAATTGACATTCCCTTTAAATTGAAATAATAGCTAACTCACAAATTAATTCAATTTATTGTTGTAAGTTTAATTTAAATCCATCAAAGTAGGTTTTCCTTTAAGGGGGACATACTTTTTGAACACGGTATATTAAAAAAATGTCAATTTTGGAAGTCACTCTTCATAATCACGTCGGTCGGTTTTCAAGACACTTGGATACAATGGTCCTTGGTAGTACCCCACATCTTGCTGACCTCGTGTGGACCTTTGTTCATTCACAACTGCCACGGCAGACGACACTTCGTTCCGTGAACATTTATTGGATTTTCATCATCTATATGGTTTATCTATACTACTAGATTTTTGGTACCCGCGAAACATTTGAATCACAGTATTTTCTGATGTTATACGTAACGTCTATGGTCCACGTGTTTATTGGTTCGAGTCCTTTTGTCAGACAACCTTACATTTGGATCCGAAAACGAGTCTATTTGTGACCCGCCTTTCACAGAAAGTGGAGTATTTGAACTTTTTTTTCTTCTAATTGCTATTTTGTTATTGTTAAGTTAGCTGCTATATCGCCTGGTATTATGAAAGGAGACTAACTTTATTCTTGGGGTTAAACCAGGGCTAGTCCTCATGATGGACCCTTTTTTCCTTCCAAACACTGTGAAAGTTAAATGTAACTTGAGAAAATTCATCAAGGATGGGCCGGAATGACCATCCATGAAGAATTTCTCACCCGTTACCGCAATTTTTATAGTATGTTGGAAGAAAAAAGGTCGCGTTCATTAGGACTAACCTGGTTTCAACCAGGTTTAAGTTAGTCTCCTTTTCCTTCCCGAATACCAGCCTTAATTGCAGTACTGCGGCTGCATACCGCGAAGTCAGTTCCTTAAAAGTTTCGACATTTCTTCGTGTTGAGAGGTTGCAACTTTATCAGGAAAATAAATGCCCTGTTAAGTGGTATTGATTGAGGCCAAATTCTCTTTATGGCTTCGTCCTTGAAGATCGTTACTATTCCATAAAGATTTATTCAGTTCATTGATGTGAACCGGTAACCTACGATGAACATACGAAACATTTGTTGTATGGCAATTTATGCGTACCAATAGGAGAGCGTGACTTATTGATCGCCACATCCTCTTCAAGCGTAAGTGATGTCGGTTAGATTGAATTAAGGAGGTGTGGCAAAAACCCCAGATATCTCAATACAGATAAAGTCATTTAAAGCGATTTTCTATGCAAAACATCGAAAAATCATCAAAATTCGTATTTTGGAATGTTTGTTCGGCCTGAATGTGCTAATCGTACCTGCAAGTGGTGACCGGTGGTTAGGCTTGAACCCGTTTAAAGACAAGGCAGTTTTTTTATCTGATCTGTAATTTCTATACGTCGTAGCAAGATTCCGACTTGAGATCAAAAAGCCTTTCCCTGCGAATATCCCAATCGTGGCATATGCTGTTGAAGCGACCGACTCCTGTGCGAATCCAGTTGAAGGTGACCCATTCCTTACGGGAAGATCGACCAGAGGTGTTTTGTCAAGGTGTATAGTGAAGTTTGTCTGGTCTGAAAGATTCTAGACAGGCAGTTATCCATGTCTGTAAGATGTTGAATGGGGAGCATGGGATGAGTTAGCAGCGTGTCAACAGAAAGGTCGACGAGAGCACAAACTCTGTCTGCCGAGCTGGTGATTCTTTGACAGTGTTATGCAGCAGGTGTGTTGTCCAGCAGAGCCTTATTAATCACTTTGATGGGTGTGTGTTCTTTCCGAAGCACTGCCTGAAAGCACTGGTAGAAACTAGAGGTGAGTGGGACGGAGAAACCAGTAGTGGTTCATGGTCTCGTTGAGTGCTGTGTCCAGACTTTTGTGTGAGAGCTGTTGCACCATGCCGGGGCGACATATTTCAGCAGCGCTGTAGTCGAGCCAAGGCGGTGGGTAGTAGAGTCGTGGTCTGGAACCCCATGCGGATCAAGCAAGGCGGAACAGGAAGTTATTCCTCGAAGAGGTGCGGCCGGTAAGTAAGCTGCCGGCAAGCTTCACTCCAGATAGGTGGGTATGATTGTACGGCAGAGGGCGCTGCATTGAGGGTGATTGTGGTGGTGATGATCCTCTTTGTGTGAAGATGGAAGGCGGTAGCGGTGGTCTTGGCTGCGCTCAGCTTCAGTCTTCAGGTCTTGAGAGTATGCTGCAAGTAGGGTCATATCTGCAGCAAGTGTACTTCTAATTCTGTCCAGTTGCTGTCCAAATGTGGAGAAGGCAAGATGTCGCGGGAGCCAATATTGTCTGAGGATTGTTGTGAGGTAAAGTGTCGCCTGATAAGAGGCAGGGGAGCCACATACAGAGCCTGTGGTACGCCATTCTCAGAGACCGCAGACTGACTATCTGCCCATCACTGATCTGAGAATAAAGCTACGATTTGCAACCTGTACATATGAATTGTACAACGTGACGATCCGGGAGGTCCTGAGAAGCTTTGAGTGTCAGGCCCTGTGCCACACGGTGTCGTAGGCTGCAGTAAGGTCCACCAAAATGACGCCTGCCTTACGACGCTTTTCAAAGCTTTCCTCAATATCATTTGTGGAGTTTGAACAATTTGGTGGGACAGGGCTCTGGCCACGGCGAAACCCTGCTTGTTCGTCACGCAGAAGGGGTTCGACCACGGGCTCCAGCCGGGCTTTTCTGAGCTAAACACTGGATGTTTGGGTTAACAGGATAAAACCAGAATTCATTATCATTGCCAGCCCCAGAGATTTAAAAAACAATATCTAAACATTAATTTGAAACTAGAGGATATTTCTAGCAGACCTCCTACTGGGCGGTCACACTTCGATGATTCTTAGACTGTGTCAATCCAGATTAATAACTTGTGTAACCCGATTTGCATATTGAGGGGTATACATCGATTCATACCAAGAGCTTGTCAACAATTGGTCAAAGGCATTGTCCTATCCTGCATTGCTATGCCAATTCCCGTCCTGTTTGGTGCGCGCCATGTGGACCTCGACGGCGGCAACTCTCTCAAATAAGGCCGGCCGGCTAGCTTGCTGTGGACAGGGTCTGGTGTGCCTGATGTCTTCTGCAAATCCTTACATTTACGACCTTTTTAGAAAACCGGGCGTATGCTTCATGAGATTGCAGTGATGCATGAGCGCGACCATGCCCAGATGCTGTTCATGAAGGTACAAACTTTGTTTGGCCCCTCTCTTTAGGCACACTTGCAGGCACTAAGAATCACGTTCAGGGGTTTCTGTCAGTCTGGTCAACAATTTAATCACTCAAACCTTTGTGTTACTTGGATGGGGTACAAATGTGTGCTAGCTCCTGGGTTATAAGTTTGTTCTGCACCAGATGTAGGTCCACGTTGCCAAACAACTTTATTTCATGGATTTTGGTCATCTTTTGTTTCCATTCGGAAAATTCATGACAATATGGTATGGTAAATTTAACGCCACCAGTAGAAGACCAAGGTTTATTTATTCGTAAAAGAGGTCAAAGATCTTGTGACCTTTGCGACATAAAAAATTAGATTAATCTTAATAGGTGGTTATTACATTTGACATCTTTTCAATCGGCATGGGGTAATTAACAATGGTTCGTCTTCCAGATAAAAAAGTAATATGAAAGTGTTGTTGATTTCTTTATCCCGATACCGAGCGGATTACTGGATATCAACAGTTGCTATTATGTTGCCTGAGTCAAGGCAAGATGATGTAATTCTACTGGTCACTGATAGTAGGTAAAAAAGTGTGGCGCATTTTTTGATTCATTTTCAACCAAAATATGCACTTTGGACTCGACAAAACCAGAGTATGAAAGGTGTAGTATTTAATAATAATCTGTGTAGAAATCAGTTAATTCGCCGATATACGTAACCAAAGTCCTTATGCAAGCATCTTTCTCTTTGATCACGCCTAGTTTTTACACATGTAGTACAAAGTGTAATCTTTGGATATCGGGGGGAAACAATTGTACAGTTCAAAATAAATTCTGTCTCTCAAGATCAGTCGCGGTAATATTTACAAAAGTGTTATGATTCTCAGTTAGCTTATATCGGATTATGGCTTTAACATGCATTGCTTAATATAGCCCAGGTAGTAATCCTTCAGGAAACCTATCCTACAGGAAAGTGCATCCGAAATTATGGTTGTAATCCTGGCATATCCCAGGGGATGATACAAATTAAAATCCACATCTTGTCCCTATAAATTTCTCCAGTATCAAAGGTATTGTCGTCGGTAAATTAATTCCAAGTGTGTGTATTCGGAGTTGCATGGATGGAATTAGGGGTAGAATACATAATTATCGTGGCATCCTTCACTTTCCTATGAAATCCATTCTTCTCATAAGATTATTAACGATTTTACCTTGTATCATATGTTCATGGGTAACTGAGACATATGGGACAATACAGTATGAATAGTTGCTTCCCTACATGGATGTCGATAATGACTTGTGTCAATTGACGGCCTCAGACTCAAGAGATGGAAATATGAAAGTAATGGCTTTACAAAATTTACGAATCCACAGGTATTCAAAGGGTGATGAATTTGTTACGGGCATTGATTTTACATGTCAGTAATGTTTTTAGTCAGGGAGACCACTCGCAACAGAAGATCCCGTTAGTTACAAATTGACGCGGGTTCCCCTCGTAATCGAAAAATACGAATCTTCCTATTCCTAGTGATCCCTTTTAAAACGCATACCTTTTACTATATCGTGAGATTATCTTTAAGTTTCACTTCCGTTTTAATGTTCTTGTTTACTTTATCAATTATTTGCGATATAAAAAAAAAGGATTGTAAAGAGGCATGCCCCTTATGCAATCACCCTATATCATAGATTGTGTGATTTTATTAAACACACTTATACTTTCATGTGTTGAAAAACAAAATGAAAGAAATCGACTGAAAAATACGCGAGATATGGCAGGTTTGTAAGCACACACCTTTGTCTCCATTCCTATGGGATTTAACACACATTAAACTTGTGTTGTGAGAACGTACAACATCATGATCCCTTGGATGAATTTAACTAATAAATGTTACATTTTCAAGATTTTAACTACGGATTAATCAATGAATCTAAAGACCAATGAGGTCAGTGACTGACAAAATCAAAAACGGCAAAATCTCGCCTGTTGCAGAGCTAAGATCTTCCATTGTTGAGGATGTTGCTAAGAGTGTATACCAGTATTGGATAGCTTGTATCTATACATGGATTCAGTAGTAGTGTGAAACACCCTTTCATTACACATCAGGATATTGATTGAGATTTTGTTCTTTCTTTTGTGAAACCTATGGGATCGAATAAAGGGAAAAAATTATGGCTATCATAAATCACATTAAAGCAAGTGGTGATAGCAAGGGTCCTCAACTTTCATTAATTGCTTCTTTTAACCCCGTATATCGTACATTTAACGCAATATATGCTTTAACTGTATAAATCCCATTGGAATGGCGGAAAAAAAAAGAGGGTGGCAGGCAAAATGGTCATATTGATATTTTTATCTGATTCTTTAATTTTTCAACACTTGCGTGAAGTAAATTAGATTTGGTTTATTAAACAAACAAACAAATTTTGAAATTGACTGAATTTATCAAGGTCAAGAGTCATCTGCAAGCCTTGCACAATTTTTTTTGATTCACACGTAGTATAATGTACTCCCACTTAAAAAAATAATTTTAAAAAGTTTAAAGCTAACATATCCTTAAATGATTATTAATTTGTTTTAAAGATCATTACGCTGTTCTCTGGATCTTTTCAACACGTGTGTTGATATTTTGGTTGGAAAAACCTTCTTGAAGGTCGGCCAACGGAAAGACCGAAGTTGTGTACAGCAAGAAATAAATAATGAATTTACTTTGGAGATCATCGCCAAGGTACAGCGCGATTCCTTTATATAAGATAACCCTCATGGTTTCCTCAAACAAAAGGAAATTGTCTCCAATATCTATGGATCACTTAAAGCCAATATTGGCACATTCTTTGAAGAGACGCCCAATTTGCAAAAATTGATATGTTTGAACGTGCTAGCGTTGGTAATTGTCTAGGACACAATACATGCAGACACGAGGAATGCTAAGGGCCGGTTCCAGGCCATCCGTGGATTTATCGGGGGATCCCGATAATAATTATTCTAGTACAAATATCCTTCGTTGTGAAACATAGACTTTTCGAGCTTAACCAGGCACAGGTATAGTTTCTAGACAGTTACCAATTGAACGTTGTATAAAAAAATATCAAATTTTGGAAAATTTGGGGCGCTCTTCAGAAAAAATGTATATTGCTTCTAAGTGCATAATGGGGGGTCCATGTTGGAACCCAGGATTTTCATTTTTCGCGCCATGCTTTGACCGCTAAATTAGTTTTGCCCAAAATTTTATTGTAATTGCCTAATATTGGTTGCGCGTATTTTGGTGGGGAAAAATCAAATAGCATGGCGTTTTTATACTCATTAGCATAAAAAAAGCATTTTGGTGGCGCTATCAAAAATGTTTGCCAAGCTGGAGTAACTTTTTTAATATGTATTTCAGCAATGTAATGGTATTTATGTCCTACTAAGACATATGTTTACCAAACATTAGGAAAAAATTCCGTCGGAAAAGTGATTTGCATTTTGGTGGAGGAATTTACCTAGCATTGTAACACAATCTGGTTTTGTACGCCATTTTAAATCTGTACTTTTCCTGTTATGTGGTTGTGTGTACCCCATCAATGACAGAGTTTTGGTAAAACTCTTACGGCATAGTGCGTCAGAGGGACACCCCTCCCCCCTTATGCAACCAATGGGAGCGCAGTAGGACCTTATGCCCTTAGGTGTTAATAAGCAAACCTTTTAGAGTATGTTCAAAGTGTACCTCATATTATTGTACATTAGAACACCACAGACAAACACACGCACAACACGCGCACGCAGTATATTTATTAAAATACTAATATGTAGAGGGGGGTTTTTTTTCGGGCCGCTACACAGGGTTTTTATCGAGTGTGAAAAACATGTTTCGTTGTTGTTTGTTGTGTTTTCGTCTTTAAAACTTAGGTTGATCACACGGAAACAATGTTTTTCGAAATAAAAAACAAGTATTTAAAGGTTAACAACTTTTACCGAAAAAAATGTTATCGGGAAAAACAATGTTTTCGACTGAAAAATAAGCTTTTCGATAACAGTGTATATCGCCGGATAAACATAGGTTTTTTTAAAAAAACAATGTTTTTCGTCGATAAACAGTTATGCTTTTGAAAGCATGCAGGTATTACGTAGCATTTTGACCGGGTCATACCGTAGATTGAGTGGACTATTTGGAAACAATAAAGAACACGACTACAATTTAATAGTCAAAATTTTGGGGAATTAAATACGTAAAAGTAATGTTCACCACTGTAAATACGTTTTGAAATCAAGCTGTCCCACCAAACCGTTGAAAAAAAAGTTAGTATGTTATATTAAAAACTACTGAACTTCTTGCGCTAATCAAATGGACCATGGTAAATTTACCGTTGATTTCGCCAATAGGCCGAAGGTATTGTTTTTTTTTTATGCATAGTCAGGGGTGTTGTGTTGTTGCTGTTGTGCCATACTGATTTATATCATATGATTGTTTTTGTAAACTTAATTAGTGGGAAGGTGAAAGTTCATTCGCTTGCCCACAAAAATTCAGAATTGTATGTGATTCCATATTAATTAAAGTTCAAGTGACATCAAAGATTTAATGATTTCCTTAGTATAACCCACCAATGACATGCATACAGTATCTAGTTCTTGGTACCACCCCCTTTGGAACAGTCATTTATACCAGTACTGCAGTATGTGGGGTGAAGAATTAATTTGAAGGGAAATAATTGTCAAATTTTGGTGTATAATAATCATTCAAACTTAGGACAAGTGTCAAAAAATCCTCCCCACATCTGGGGACACACGCTACCCACACTTCCAAGACGTTGTCGTCATTGGGACGCTTTTTGATTGGCTAGAAAAGTCGGAACCTATGGCATGTAAACTTTCGATGGTTAAACAATAATAGAAGGGGAAGGATTATGAAGTTTGATAGTATAAAAAGAGGAATGAGATTTGTGACGAATCAGTACAGTCCGTCATGAGTAAATCAGACTGTAAGCTTAGGTCTGATGGGTAAAGTCTATGCCGGACTATATGTTGGGCCAAGAGTGAGATGGTGATGTAGTAAATAAAGCTAATTACCAATAAGCTAAAAACTTGCTTATCATATGAGATGTGTTATTTGTTGAGAAACAAAACCAGTTGACCCGCTCGGATAACAATACCGACGCCACAAAGGGGCAGATCGGGATTGGAGGGGTGAGTCAGAAAACTGGCGACCCGAGGGTGTGAGATTTGAGAGGGGCATATTACGCAGGAGATCCATACATGGTCCCAAAAAGCCCGATTTATTTATCTAGTTATTTATTTATTTATTACTAGCGGTTGCACGCGGTCAATTTTAATAGTAATTTCATTCTAATCAATCTTGGGTTATCAATTTCGCACGAATGAAGCACCGTAAGACAAAGCATATTGTACAAAACATTACACATTCATGAATCCAATTTCGAAAAGCTCAAGTGACCTACACGAATATAGAGCATTCATGTTGCCTAATAAGGTCGTCCAATTTCCAGAAATGTTCAATCAAACTCCAAGAAAACGGTACGGAATCGAAAGAGAAGATTAAAGGTATTCAACAGGCAAAAGCGGATAGGTTCAGATGGTTTCTCTCGTGAAAAGGAATTGTTTTCGTTCGTTCAAATATACCACAGCTGCTAAGCTTTAAGAACGGCGATTCCCTTTTGAGGTAGAATGAGATAGGATCGCATGGGACAAGATTTGCAGATAGTATTGCTTGAAGGGACTTAGAGATGTGCATGTGACCTATATTGACAAGGCATAAAAATGTGTGTCGGGGTTAGAATAGAATAGAAGGACTAAAGATATGATCATGTATCGCTAAGTACGATGTCGTGTTGTAGTAAAATACCGTTCATCCTCATACCACATAACAAACTTAGGGCGAAACACATCCTGTAACACGTGTTTGTAACTTGTCAAACATGAGTGAAATTAAAACATCAATGGTTGTGATGGTCTATTAAAAAAAAAATATCTAAAATGTCGGAACTTGTCATCAAAAAAGTATCATCTAAATATGCTTAAATTGTCTTAGGTAGATAATTGTCTAAATTATCTGGACAAATAGGACAATGTTTTAAGAAAGGTGTCTTGAATTCCAATTTTTAAATTGTCTAATATTTAGCATTCGGATTTTAAGAGTTCGCTCTAACACCAACATAGGACTTTAATTTGTTAAAGTTATACAATGAGTATCACTAATGCAAAAGAAAATTCACGGACCCATTCAAAAAGATGGGACATTCCACATCTTCGAAGAATATCTTTGGTCAATTTCTCGTGCTTAATTTCAAAATACAAATTTTTAATTTTAATGGAATAGTCAAGCAAACTGGATCAAAAAGTTTCTTCGAACGTGTGAAAATTACACTTTCGGAATGGGCCCTATAGCACTTTCAAAAAGAGAGTATGGCGTAGTAGGGGGTCTATTTCATTATTTTTTTATATCTTCAAATCTTTCGAAAGAAAGGGAAGAAAGAAAAAAACAAAAAAGACAAAGGACGACAAAAATAGTTATTAAAAGAAAGAGAAGAAACAAAGGGTGACCAACAAATCATGGTTATATTGTATGGGTAAATCATTCTACATTGCACGAAAAGGAAAGACGATGAAACAAAAAATATGACTCTAGCAACTTGTTGGGTTATCATCATTTTCTTTTCAAATAATAAATAATTATTATACAACATAGACATATTTCAAGATTTATTAAACTTAGGTTGTGAAAGTGTCACTTATTCAAACTAGAAGGCCGGACAAAGTAACGTGAATGAACATAGATGAAAAACTGAAAATACAAATAGACTCACGATGTCGTCGGCGGTGACGAAATGCCGTTGAAATTGGATCAGATTCACTTGCGTTACTACAAAAATGCTTGATGAAAAACTAATTGAGTACACAAAATAAATTCCCTGCGCTTAAAGGGGCGTGTTCCGATGTCTGTGGGACCCCCTGATTTACCGGAAATTAGTATCGATTTTGAATCAGATGAACGGTCGTTTTTTTGTCGTGGTCGTCGAAATTGAGCCCTCGATATCCATTTCAGTCCCAAGTATAAACAAAAAAAACCGCCGTTTTAGTGGTAACCACTTTTAATAGACCGTATGGACTAGGGCTTGAAACATGCCTTATTGCGTCTACCCTCAAAACAGCAAGTTTCCCACGGGTCCTGATGGGGTGATGTGCCAAGTGCAAGGCTACTCAATCGAAGTATGAGAACACAATCACATAAATCGGAAACCACCAGCCTTTAAACAACAGTTTGAAAAAAGTTGAAAACACCAAAATGAAAATGAATGGCTGAAAATGAATTGATTGTAGCTGTGCAGGACAATTGATATATTGTATGAATAGTCAAAGCCAAATCATCACGAAATTAAAGACCATAACACTTAATTGAATGAAATAAGTTACGATTGACCGAGAAACATACGATACATGTCGAAAAATCCCAGAGATTCAGCATTGTAATTATCAAAGTGAGTGGCCTCATTTTAGAGGGCTCCTGAAATGCCGCGGCTCTCGCGTCGTGTACAAAATAGTACAGTACAGTCAAACCCAGAAGAATGAGTAACGGCGGAGACGATCCAGCGACGCCCGGTGAGTCGACACAGCGTCCGCTGCTCCCGTCCACTATAGTCGCGCTTTCACAAACAGATCCAGAGAAAAAACGGTCTGACCTTTGACCTTAGCCAAACGAAGGTGTTTGTATGCACAAATTGAAACCTGGTTTTGGGTGTATTGCAAGATCTTTTCTGTTTGCCTTATAGTAATAGTTAAAACGGTTCATTCCAACCTTGAAGAATTCTAACAGTCAAATATAATGCATGTTGTTGCAGTTAATCCTAAACTTAATAAAACTGGCCGGTTATACTCATTGGGACAATTTAGATATAGATAAAATTTTTCCCCAAAATGAGGCTAGATGGCGTTCGTAAAAAATACAAGTTGAAAAGTTGTGATCTGGTGTAACTTACCTCGAGGGGCTTTGCCGCAGAGAGGGAGTAACGCAAGTCATCAAGCTTCGACAGCTTGTTATTTTCACGAACGCCATCATAGCGAATTAATTATAATGATACCACTTAGATATGCTATATAATAACATTTTAAAACACTTTGTTGGTTTTTAAGTTACTAATTAAAACATGATGAAATTGAGATTGATCCGAATTAATTATGCAATTAAATTTAACACATTTAAAAAACAATTTGTCCTTGTCACCATCCAATGACGAGCGTTAACCAACCAAATGGGGTTATACTTGATTGACTCTGGCCATTTACCTTCCAAGTAACAGTGGTGATTGATCAGTGCTTTTCTTAATTACGAACGCAAAGAAGACTCGTGTTTTGGTTTATCCTTGGCTGTAGGATTTGAATTAAAGAAATCAACCAAGCTACGGAATAAAGACTATTTACCCTATTATCTAAACACAACGTGATGTAGTATATTTCTAAACATCTTTATGTGTATCGGGTGTATGTCGACATTGGGGAACAGCAGTTTGATTTCAAATGGACTGACGGCGTAGGATGGGGAGCTTCTGCAATTGGATCTCAAGAGTTTAAACTGACTTAGTACCTTTTTTGGGGGGGGGAGGGTGAGGAACCTTCTATATTCAACCAGTGTTTGGTCAGAGCACCAAAAAGTTTCTTGGGGTAGGTTTCTGTTGTTGGTTTTCATTTTTGTCTTCTTGCAATTACCCTTAAGGAATTGTAGTTCTGCATACAAATTTAGAAATGGACAGTGATGAAAAATTAATTGAATATCTGAATTATTATCCTATATTTGCTGCTTTCTTTGTAAAAATAATAAATGTGTAATGTCATTTATGAGGAAAAATGTTTCATGTAAAGAGCAATCAATTTGAAAGTCATTTACAGGTAAGCCCACCCGCTATATAATTTATACATCCATCGGGCATAGGGTGACACCATAGATTTGTATCTTAGTTTGCCATCAGTATATATACAGATCGCGCCGCTGTATATAAATGTCAGGACATGTATTCTAAAACTATCACCGTGACCCGAGCGTTCGTTGTGACCCAGCTTCCGAGTGTGAATGTTATTAAAAATAACCAAGTCCAGCGCTGTTATTAAATTCAACACCCCAGTAGCCTCCTCGAACCCGGTTCGTAGTAGATAACGCACGGAAAACCAATAGATAACAACAAAAGACGGCTTGAACGAGAAGTGTATTGTACCATTTATCCACCAGAGTGGGTAAAGCAAACGCATAGGTATCCCACTTGAAATTTGGTTGCAATTACCAAGTCAATAGAATTCTTGTACAAAGGAAATTATATGACCTTATTTTAAATGAGTGCGCTATTGATTGCCCTGTACCAAAATAAAATTCAAAATTCCTGTGACAAAGCTATTTTTAAATGTACTTTGAGTATTTACAATTTTGAGTGCTTAACTTGCACAAGTTTGCAAGAAAAAAATCAGGATATTTGGGGAACAATATTTTGACTCGCACTGTATTTAAACGAGCAGATTATATGGCCATTTTGGCTCAAAACGAATCTGGCAAGCATTTTGATGTCAAATGAATTTTGATAGGTTCCATGGATTTTACATTTATGCATTAAAGTCAACGGGGAATTTTTCGGCCAATTTTAGACATAACTTCTCAACCTATTGTTGTCAGAAACTCACACACAGCATGCTTTTGTATATTATCAAAATATGGCAAAGGAAATTTAATAATGTGTTGAGCACACCGAGGCGAATAATCCAAACCAGTGGCCGAGGAATCCCATTTTTCTAAGATTGTAGTAGTAGTAGTAGCTAAAACCAAAGTTTTAAATCCTGCGTTGGGTCCCGCAACCTGGCGGAGTGGCCGGATTCACCTCACATTCGTAGCAATCGCCCCTTACTCCCTCCTTCCACTTCGCCGATTCAATGCACCCCCATCCCCAAACACACCCTCGCCACCTCCTCCTCACGATTCCAGCCATGTCCTCTTTGGTAGGCCCCTCTTCCTCAAACACCCACCTCAAACTCGAAAGCCCTTTTTAAAACATCATCGTCACTCTCTTCCTCTAGCCCACTGCCCATACCATCTTAACCATTCGCCCTCGACCCGTCGGTCAGCGCCTCTTCCAAACCCAAATCTGCATCAATCCTCAGTCTGTCTTCCTATCCATCAATTTCACCACCACAATTGCTCTCACCATGCCTTCTCTGACCCTTCTCATAAATCCCATCTCATTTTCAGTCAAGGCACATGATCTCCCTCCCATACAGCATCACTGCATATCTCACACAACTCCTGTACAGAGACAAAGTGACTCTCTCCAACAAGGTCGCGAAATGGTGTGGGTTGCGCCACCTCCCACATTGATGACGATGGTGATATAATGATTACCTTATTTTGATATTAATTGATGGCTGTTTCCTTTATGTATATCCAGTTTACATTGGCTTGAATTGAATTTGTTCAACGAAAAGGAATCCAGTTCAACAAAGCCGTCTACACTCTTTGCATGGATGGTGTTCCAATCCGTTGAACCCTGGAGTAAGGTACGTAATATTTGGATTGTTAGTTGAGTTTGTTGGGTTTTTGGGGCCAAAGAAAATATGAAATATTAAATTTGAGATGTAGTTCGCTCTTTATTTAAGGTAATCTAAGGACATTGAATTTAAAAGGTGAAATATAGCGTTTGCCCGGCCCATTTTCGCACTTTATCAACCGAAAAAATAATGGTGCCCAATCCCATTCGCCACGTCTTTTGCCTTATAGGTCTAAATCATAAGTACAATTTCGTACTATAAGCACTACTATTTTCATTTTTCTTCATCAATTTCGTTGTACAACGTCATAACCGTTAGCTTATGTATGCAAGTTCGTCTTGAGCTTTATTTCGCCATTTCGCATTTATTGTCGAAAATCAAATCAACTTTTTTCGCTTATACGTAAACAGGAACGGTGCGAAAGAATGTACGGTTGATTTTCATTTCGGGATTTGCTATTCTAATTGGCGATTATGCAATTCCACTTACGTCCGTTAAGACCTACAATATACGTTTTTACTTTTACTTAGACCTACAATGACAAAATCAGTAAAATATATATTTGGTACCTTAAACATTAAAACAAATTTTAGGAAATTGCCATATCTTCAGGATATCTATATTATAGGCCTATATGTTTTCAAGGAATTTAATATTCGTTCAGTAACCACGTAATGTAACTGAACAAAAAATACAATCGCGGTCCGGGGACCGAGTGTCGTCTGCGTCGCGGGTTGTGATTGGAGCTACAGTCACAAGAGGTCACCAATGTCCTTGAGGTCACCAACATGTCACCCCACCCCGCCCCCTCCTTTTTTCATCATCAAGTTACATCATTGTAGCCCTTACAGACTCATACGGCATCCATTTTAAGGGTTAACATTTTGACCACAGACAACACACACAGATCACAGACAACACAGACATACGACCAGAGTATCCTTATGTGCCTTTTGCAATTCTTACAGACGACACAAACATCGGTTAAAGGTGGTGATCCGATATTGACCTCGTCACCCCTACTCCTAACTACAACTTGTGATTTTATAACAGATGAAAGTATATACATATGTTTCTTATTTGCCCATGAATATTTCTTTGAATGTTTTGAGCAAAACGTCTCCAAATGTGGTCGAGTTACCACATTATTATTTTATGGCCAATTTAGTGGGGGGGAGTGCAGCACATTTTTTATTCCCTATCCAAAGGGCTTGGCCCATTTAAAAACGTGTTATTCCTCAAACTTTTGACACATGGGCGGGCGCTAAACATTGTTTCATTGATGGCGCTATTTTCTTCACATGAGCTATTGAATCGTCAAATTAGAATGTTTCATTTGTTCAAACAAAAACTCTTTAAAAAAAAGCCCTATAACTTCCAGTCTATTAAGTTCTTATGATTTCATATTGCCATGAACAGATTAACATTTCAGTCTCTCTCTGCTTTAAACACTCAGCTTATCACTCTAGTTATCTTCACTTTTCACTATAATATACATATCACTGCACCCTGGAATATACATATCACTGCCATTTTTCTTCATTTTCCCTTTTTAATATGTACAAGAATGCCCAAGCATTGATAATGATCATGTCTTTTAAAGGCCACCCACCATGTTTTAAATATGAAGCATCTTTCTTTGTGCTACACTCTTGATGATTATGAAACCTAACTTCAAAAATCAATACTTTTTTAATCTTTAAAAAGAAAAAAATGGTGAGAAAAATATGGTAAATCAGTCATATAATATGTTCAATGCCGAAATGCTGAGGAAGGAATGAATTTTTTCCCTGGACGATATGGATTAGACGGGCAAAATATTTGTTCAAAATTCAAAAGAACAATTTTTCATTTTTGTTTATCCTCAATTGCGAAATAGAAAACATGAATTGAATCGCAAATCTAATCCAATTGAAATCGATTGAGCTAGTTACGCATTTGGTCCGAACCATTCTACGCGGTCGAATGCTCTTTAACGAAATCGAATGACGTTTTTGCTTTAATGAAAATAACAATATACCCTCAAATCGTTCAATTTCGCTTTCGCACGAAAACGAAATGTCCCTTTTATAATAAAATGAAACACGTATAATTGGAAAACCTATATAGCTCCGGGGGTGATAAACTGGCGATCAATGAATAAAGGTGCTTGTTTCCGATCGCCTCTTCTGGGACCCCCCCTGATTTAAAATAACCGGAAGTAGTATAATTTTGATATCGGATGAAAGTCGTATTTTTCTCATGTAATCGTCTGACATTTGTCAGCTTTCCAAATCCACTTCTTTGCAAAGAATATAAACAAAAACTGTCGTTTGTAAACCCGAGAGAGGGATTAGACAAATATTTTAATATCCCTTAAATAATCCCTAACGGGAAACGTCCATTTGAGCCACTTTTCAAAATCACGAGGCGGACCCTGCCTTGTGGTTTAGTGGGAAATTGCTCCTCTATCTTACCAGGACAAAATAATCTACTACTCCTTTTTGGCGGGTTATGGTCAGGTTGGTAGTCACTTTTTGTGTCCGCCTGCCCTAAGGCAGGAGACAAAAAGCATAGGGATCAACTTTGTCCACTGTAGTTGTTCGGTTGTTGTTGTTGTTGTTGATGATGATTATGATTTCTTTTGTGACTTTGATTGATTTAAACCAAACTTGGGTCACACGTGGCAACATAGCATCCCCACTTTGGATGAGTTCAAAGTCCACATGCCAAGTCAAAGGTCATGTGAGGTCAAGTTGTAAAATAGGCTGAAATGGAACATTGACCTCCTTTGAAAATTGTGAAGTTCAATTGGAACCAAACTTGAATCATCGTTGTGCAACATGGACCCTCATTTTTTGAGATGTCAAAGGTCACATATCAAGGTAAAGGTCATGTTAAGGCCCTATCATTCACTAAAAAAACGCGCTACGGCAGGTGACACAAAGCGGGATCCGAGACCGATGTATTTTTCCTCTAGGGACGTAAGGGACAGGGCTCGGGAAACTGGCGAGTATAAATTAATCAAGACGAACATACATGCTAAAGTATCATGTTTCAGATTGATCACCGTAACAAATCAATGAATTGTCCTTCAACCTTCGTATGGATATTTCACACCATTGGGCTGCCGGGTGCAGGACAATGTCCTCCGGGCTCAATAGTCCGCTACAACGGTGAAGAATAGGGCACATGATTTAATTGACTCTTCGTGCACATTAGTTTCCACTTCTACTCTCTCCTAACTGCCTCTTTAGAGGAGAGTTGAAGTCCGGTCGCCTATGGGAGCCGGATTAATGACTTCCGGGCAGACCATAATCTCACTTTTACAAACACCGCCCCAATGTTACTTTTACTTGATTATTTTAGAGCAGATTACTTTACAATTAAGCCCTGAGAACACGTCGTGTCAGGTTGTGACAATAATTTGGCCTGACTGACGCAAGAACAAAATCTTTGGGATAGTGCATAAATAAAGAGTACTGTTTCAACATTGCTCTGTCATTGTAACGAAAAAAAATGGAAGTTCGTCGGTCAAGTGTACAAGATACGAGTTAATAGGTGAGGGTTAACAATTGATGATATGGTCTTAAAGCCACAGCGCCTTTTCATTTACGCTAACTAAAAGTTTTTGGCTTTGATCAAAACGAGCTCATGTCGTGTACAAAAGGTTACTCAGACCTGTTCTCGAATATGGTTGAGTTGTTTTGGCATCCAGAGTAAAACCAAAAAAACAATCTAATAACCATTGAAAGAATTCAAAAAAGGGCCTGTAGAACTATCTTAATCCATAAGTATTCTCTTATCTGATGCTTATATGTATGTGAGCTCTGATATTTGAAGATAGAAACTGAACACCATTGTTTAAAGTTTTGCCAAATGGCTCGATCAAAATGTCAGGACTGGTCATCTTTTACCACCTAAAAGAAAAGGAATGTCCACAGTTTTATAATTTACAATTTACGACGTAATTCTAGGCAATATCTCTGCCGCGTTCAAGGACAACTAGATTTTTTAATAGCCACAATTAATTGTTTTCCAATTACCTCTCATTAATGATCCTTGTGCACTAATTTTATTGTGTTTATTTCAAAAAAAAAATGTTACTTTTAAAATGATTTTGGTTCACATCAATTTACCCTGTAGTGGCCTATTGGCCTTTTTTCACGAGTGCTTGCATGTGTACAGTCATCAGGAGGTCACGCCAAATGCTTTATTTCTTGTACACGAGAAACAATACAATCGCCTGGACCTCAATGCTGTCGAAAACCGCTCTGGAAAATGTCCTGATTTGAGGTCCAAAATACCTGAATTCATTAATAATCAACTATGTATTAATTGTTTCGGAATGTCACCTACATTCTAGTGCTTAATAAGACGTGAAATGGTGTTTGGGGGGTTTAAAAACACAAAAAAGCGAACGATATTTTAGTTGTTTTGCAAAAGCGTGGTCTCTGAATTATGAACTCCCACAAAATTTTAAAGCATCATAATCAATTAATTTGAAAATTTGTGTGCTACAAAAAAGTCTGTGTACGTGTTACTCTATCTCTTTAAGAAAGCGAGACCACACGGAAAAGGCATAACCTTACATTTACAACATAGCATCATGAATTTAATTCTCGTATGCTATAAAAGGGGCATAACGTGCCTGTTTTTCCATCGATTGAATTACTGCGACTTTGCAGGCTGTGTGGCAGATGTGGACCATGGCAAGGTCGTTTGCCCATTAGCCCTGTAGCTAGCAACCATTTGTAACACATCTCCGTACAAAAGGTTTGCGTGATTATTAACAGCCTGACAGGAACCCCTGAAACGCGATTCCCTTAAGTGCTGCAAGTGGTGCCTTAAGAGAGGGGGGGGCCAGACAAAGATTGTACAGGGTCAATTTTTAAATTGATCCAATCATGTTTGAAAAATATAACCATATTATGGTGTCACACCATAAGGATAAAAATGGTATAGTTTGTACTTGTACAGCCTAAGTTTCAGAGGTAGAGGCTAAAAACAAAAAAATCAATAAAAGGGTCAATTTTCAGTTGTACAGGGGTCAATTTTTAAATTGCTCCTGGCTTCCGTTTGATAAAAATGGTGCAAGTTATTGGTGGAGTCATAGGATTAAATCAGGACTAGTTTTGAGTGTCCTCAAATCCTTTCTTAAGAACGAGGGGTAACAAAAGATCAGCCCCATTGATGCAATGGACGTCGACCTTCTGGGCCCCCTACATTGGAAACTAAGCATTAAGACAGTTAACAACTATTCTTATTTTAATCCTATGAACTCCACCAAGGATTTTGCACCATTTTTTATGCCAAATCGGGCAAACTTTAAATTGCCCCTGTACAACTGAAATTGACCCTTATATCATTGATTTTGCTGTTTTAAGCCTATAACTCTGAACTTTAGGCTGTACATACTACAAACTATCCCTTTTCTGAATCCTTGTGGTTAGACCATAAATGGTGTGCTTTTCAACATGATTGGATAAATTGAAAAATTGGACTCTCCTGTACAAACTTTGTTTTGGCCCCGCCTCTCCTTAAGGCACCACTGGCGGCACTTAGAATCCACGTTCAGGAGCCCTGTCATTCTGTCAACATTTTCTCACTCAACCTTTGTACTTGACGTGTTACAAAGGTGTGCTAGCTCCCGGGTTAATATGTATGTCCAACAATTTGTGTGTGAACCCCAGTACTACTTGGTGACCTGCCGACGTGTATCTTTTAGCATGTTAAGTCTGACATTGTTTGGGGTGTTGTGTTTTGTGACTGTGAAAGATTGTTTCATTGATGGGTTGGGTGTGAGTGTGTGGCTGTCTGCGTACGCGTGTGGTGTATGTGGGCGTGTGTTGTAGTGTGGCGTGTGTGAATGTGTGTTGGTGGTGGCGTGTGTGTGTAGTGTGTCGTTCGTATTGTGAGACTTTGGTTGTCATAGATGAGTGATATTAATGAAGTGTAATATTTTAAATTTCTTATTATTTTTATGATGTTTGCTTTGGTTTTTTTAATGGTTTAATTTTTTTATTGTCATTGTGAATTTTTTTATCTATATAGTTTTGATTTTGTGTCTTAATATTGCTTTATATTTTAATTTATTTGTAAATAAATCATTTGGCCTGTCGGCCACGATTTTGTATATTGTGAATAAACCAACCTAACAAACCTAATACAAAAAACATTTGTCCCACCAGACACGACCGACACACACACACCACCCACACATACACACAATAGAATTAGACGACACAACGCTGTTATGATTTTGGTTCCCAATGTCGAATGATTTTGTAGTGATTTTGATTGCTTTAACAGTATGCGTTTCCACTCCCATATTTGCACATGTACCTTGTTCACTCTAGTAATCACTATGTTGAGTGAGATTAGACAAGAGCGCAGTTATTAAAATGCATCATGTAATGCAATGTAATGTCATAAATGTAATGTAGTTTAATAAATTTCGCTTTAACGTGACAGGAGAATATTTTTTTTTTTAGGATAAAATTTTTTTTAATCACAATTTTTTACACATCTCAAGTACAATGACGATAATCGGTTGGGTTTTTTTTTGTAAGGTTTTTGGACCAATCAGGCGCGAAGAACAACGCCAACCTTGTTTTGAACATGCTTCTATCCTAATCATCCCATAGGAAACCTGCTTTGAATTTCTGTCGTGGCACAACAGAATTACTAAATCAACATCTTATTACATATACGGTTTAAATTCGGCCTTAATGACTTCAGTGGGTGATTCTAATACAACTTGATAAGCATTCCAAATAGCCAACAACTCTGGTTAAAAAAAATGAGGGCGCTTCTCTCTGGGAAATATCCGCATGTCTCTTTAACTAAAACGTCCACATACGTGGTCCTTTAAAAGGTGTTGCGTTAAAAGGATGCGGAGTGTGTAGAGTTAAATGTCAAATACTACATTAATATTTACCTTTATAGTATAAGTCCAGCCCCCAGCACCATCGTGGAGAAAGTTTCGTAAAGATGTTGAAGATGCCTCCCGTCTATCCGCGAAACTGGCCACGAAGTGTCCAAAAACTACCTGCAGGCGAAGGCTAGAGGTGATCTTACAACACTGACTATTGACCTTTGTTGATCGAAGCGGTCTAAAGATTTTGGGGTTTCGACGGGCGAAGTTGATTGGAACACATACTAGATCAGTTTAACAATGTCTTTATCGCAGGTAAATCACTTTGGGGTGAAAATCGTACTCAACCGGCGGGCTTTTTCCGTTTCTGCCGGTTCCACGTCCACGCGGTTCATTTAATCGCCTAGTTCCCTTAATTAGTCAATCTGGTTTAACAGGGCTTGTTCCGATTTTTGTATTGTGTTCTCTACTTTGATATGAGAGCCTGGCCATTGCACATACCCCCATGAAGTACCGTGGGAAACAAACTTGCAGTTTTGATGGTAGACCGCAATAATGCATATTGCAAAGCGATATTCAATACTGTGCTAATATTGATGGTTTAACCACTAAAACGGAAGTTTTTTGTTTATAATATCTTGGGAATGAAATGGCTTTTTGAAGGACTCAAATTCCAGGAACGACAATGAGAACAATACGGCCTTTCATCTGATATCAAAATCGATACTAAATCCGGGTAAATCAGGGGGGGTCCCAATACCCAATGAAACCGCGCGGAACCGGGCAAACGGAAAGCGCCCGCCAGTTGAGTATGGAGCTCATCCAAAAGAACATGAAGGGTTGGATTTTATTGCTTCGAATTGATGACCCTCATTAGCTTTCTTATTAGTATCATATCTATATATATCTCTATATCTATATATATATATATATATGAAAAAATAGATGATTGATAGCATATCAACTGATATTTCTGATTTAATTCACCTTACCATCTCGTGTACTTTTTTCTCCCGTCGCGTTTTACAAATAACGTATTAAAGTCACCTCACCTAATGAGATTTGCTCGAGATGCATTCAAAAAACTAACCACTGATCTGTTTCGGTTCTTTTCTGGGTGGTTTCGGTTTCATATTCTAAACGATAAAACTGTGCAGGCACCATGATCCGCTTGGTCCAACTGGGCCTGAGTGGGTTGGTACATTCAAATGCACCCACTTTGTCTTCTCCCAGTTAATTCAGCCGCCTTGACGGAATAAAGTACAGAATCATACGTGTGCACTTTAGTCCGCCAAGGCTGCTGAATTCTGGAGCGACAAAGTGGGTGCAGTAAATTACCAACCCTGCGATTTCTGAAAGCAACGCCTTAATTGCTTCACAAATCTATAAGCTATTGTATTTGTTGCTCGTTATTTTAAGAGGCGTGCTTATTGAAGGGCAACCGACCATGACAAGCATAGTCTATATGTAGTCTCGTCAAACCGCCAACAGTTTGAAATACCTCATAATTATATCTTTTGCCGGTTTATACTTGTTATCTTACGTGACATACTTTTGACGCCACAAAGATCTTTGCAACCACCGAATATCCGACATGAGATACAGAATATAAACCGACCCTAAGTTGGTCCGTCGCCATTCAATATATGCAGTAATAATTGACGATTATTCTGATTTAAAAAACCCACTGTTTAGGACAGATACTACAGAGCCTTGCTATCGTTTACCGTTCATGGAACTCTGCCTTCACCCGGAGATAATGAACAGGTAAATATATGCCCATCTCCTCCTTAGGAAAGTAATAAATAAATAATAACGAACACCCGGCGTTTGTTTCACAACATTCACACCGCCAGTGATTGCAGCTTCAATTCCCCACGCCTGATCCTTTAGACAAATGTGATCTCGCATGTTGATGTCGCACGGTGGAATGGTAGGCAACTAGGTGATCGACATTTCAGGAACCCGGAAATTTTTTTCTTAACTCTCTGCCAAATGTTTCAAGGCAATTCTTTAACACCACAATAGTCGTGTCCACACGGTCGGACTTAAGTCACTTAATACCGGTACTAAACTTCCGGTCGTATTAGCGTTGGACGTACAGGTGGCCGTTGGACGCGCACTGATCGGACTCTAAATTCTGCGGTTTTTATTATCGGACTTAAATTTGGTAGTGTGGACGCGCATCTTAACGGTATTAGTAAGCCCTTAGATCCGACTAACTTTAAGGTCCGATAAGCTTTACCGGTACAGCTGATCGTAAGTGGTCCATGGGAACTGCATCGATTTATAAACTTTCCCCCAAGAGGTTAGAATAATGATTTAAACATGGAAAAGAAACATGGTGAAAACATCGTTTTATCGAAATCTGTTTTTTATTCAATGCCACAGGACCGAACAACAACACAACGTGAAAAAACTCTCAACAATGACCATTTAATGTAATATAATGGGGCAAAATCAATTCATTTGGTGAAATGATACTTCTGTGCCAACCAATACAAAAGTAATACAATGTCCGTCGTGATGAAAAGTGTCCATGATTTTGCCAATTTTTGGTGAAGATAATTTAATTGATTTAATTTTAAACTTTCATTCACACGTGTAGTCAGATGCAATATCAAGTGAGATAGCTCGCCGTGTTTTTTTTTAATTTCTTCTTGACCTGCTAACATAGGCGTAAATCCCGGGGGGATGGGGGATATATCCCCCCCCCCATTTTGACTGAGGGGGATGGTCAATACATCATCCCCCCTCCCCCAAAATTTTTGTTCATGCCCGTCCATTATGTGTTTTTGACCAAAAATAACCTCAAATAGTTTAAAAATTTTTGGTAAATTTTCCCCCGCGCGCTTCGCGCGCATTTTGGTTCTAATTACAGTTACAATCTAACGATTAAGCGATATTTAAGGAGTCAGTGCTCTTCTTCCCTGCCACTTATATTGCCCGCTTCGCGCGCACATGTACAGGTGATCCCCCCCCCCCCCCCCCAGTCAACAAGAAAGTTACGACGCCACTGCCCTGCTACGGAATAAAACACTTGTACATCCTTTTGTCCTCACGTATGGACAAGTCTGCTCAAAATGCTAACAACCGTGGTGACAGAACTATTTCTGTAGAAATAGTTCTAATATTTTTTGGGTTTTCCTTCGAATAATGTTCAAGCTATTAATAACCTAAAAACTAAACAAAACCCTTAGAAAGTTTGAAAGTAAAAAACGAAGACCACATTAATTATAGTGAAAAAAGTCAGTCTGTGATGTTGTTTTTAACAACCTTCATTAGAAAATGGCCTATCTAAAGGTCTCCACCACCCCTGTACCTTTTTTAAAAACACTGGGTCCAGAACTGGTGATATGAGGGATAATCCTTACAGTGATTCAACACAAATCTGAAAATAAATCTTCACCTTGATGCAACCCGAAACCGATCAGGCTTAACCTTGCTCGAATAGGACGAGGTAATAAGCCGCCTGTTTTGGTTTTACATTCGAAACAATGCAGAATGCCGCTGGGCCTTTCCCATCAGGGGCGTAAACACGCGTAACTAGACCTCTAGTCACGTGTGGGCGAGGCACAGTGGTTGGTTATTGCTCCAGTCGGACAGTCCCCGGTTCAATTCTCAGTAGGACCGTGAACATCAATTATCCGCTCTCCTCATAATGTTTGCATTGCTCTGAAAAGACACGGGGGCAAATGAGCCCAGACAAAAGCCCTCGCTACAATCTAATTTCTGATAGGGTAATCCCCTGGTTGTCGGAGAACAATGGCACTGTCCTGTAAACCCCGACGCCCAGTTGTCAGCGTAATCTCCTTAATTAGCAGCGGTTAATGCCAAGATATGCCTGACATTTAAAAAAAATGAGGACTGGCAGCACCATTCAAAATAAGGTAAGGTTGGCTTGAAACTGCCTGAAACCTTACTGCTAATTGACTTTAAAAAACCGCGTCAACACTCGTCTTTTATACGTCCTTCACAGTCGTCATTTAATAATTCTTGTTCTTCTTTTAAAAAAATCATTTAACAATATCAATAAAAAAATTTTAAAGCCGGCACTGGCACATTTTCATAAAATATAAAATTTCGTCAATGTGCTCTCAAATGATATAGTCTAGTCCATTGGAAGAACAATAAAAAATAACATACCCCAAAAACAGATAGGGACATTGATATGAGGATAAAGACATCCAGATAATTTGTAGGCCAATTTTAAAGTGTTCCATAACTTTATCAAAATTAATGTGTATATTACAGGAATATTTTTGACTCGTAATACTGAAATTAAACACCAAAAAGGTTATAGACCGGTCAAACAGTGTGCATAGCGTGGAGAACATGGCATACGGAGTGCGTTGTTCTTGGTTAAATGCCATTTTCGGCGTCTGCTGATAAACAAATTGTTTTTGGGGGGGGGGGGGGGGGGGGGAAACCGTTCCGACGGCGACGCTAATTATAAAATCGATTCTGTTACCCATAAGGAAGCTGATTTGGTCATTAATCATTCGGGTGAGGGCTTTTTTTGTCTTAAAAAGTAGGATCTCAGGAATTGAAATTTTGATAATTTTGAAAAAAATTCCCATTGAGGGTTTGCCACTATTTTTCAAATGTGCAGTATGTCTCTTTAAATGGCAAATGCCGGTGTCACGAAATTGATAATCTGTAATGTAGCCCCCCCCCCCCCATGATCTATGTACTGTCATCATTTTGGTTGGTACTGAACGCATCAGGGAGTAGGGACGCTTGTTAATGCACTAAAGTAGGAAAAATCTAGTTTGGGTGCCGTAAAAACGTATAAAAAATTATGAAATATCCGACTGAAAAGTTTGCTTTTTCAGGGTTGGATCAATTACCAGACACTGCCCAATTCATAGGAAAAGGGTAAGGTACTTAGGAGACTGGTCGCTGCTCACCAGGTGACACCCGACTAGATTTTGAGGGAAAAACAACCTCTGCAATGTTTAGTTTTGCGCCATTTCAAAAACCCTAGAACGTTACTATGCCTACTGATCTTCTTTGATGACGATTTCGTCATCGATCATACTCCACCTTCTGAAAAAAAAAAACATACATAAGAAAAAAATAACACCTTCTGACCTAATAATAATCAAACGGAGGTCCCTGTTATGATCCAACGTACCAATCACACCTAATTTTGTATGTAATTTGAAGAAGTCACTGCACCCTCACGCCTTGCTTTTAGCAGTGACCTCGTTTAGCACTGTACAGCCGAACTCTCTGAAATCCCAGCTGTTTTTACACGGATATGCCATATAGCGCTTTATCCAATATATCTCATAATGATGCTTTATAATTTGCCACTTATTGCAATTCCCACTTTTATTTTCTTCCCTGTCTAGTATTACTCATATTATTTATCCAACATATGCAATTTGCTGTATTTTGTGATGAAGAAAATAAATGATTGATTGATATTTATGAAATTTAGGCTCGTTCTCATGTATGTGGGGTCCTACCACGTGTATCGACTCACGGGTCCTAGCAAGTAACATCTACAAACAACATGAGAATATACTGTATAGTACAAATCAAGCGATATGGTTTATATTTGGTCTAATCCCATTTGGCTAATAGCCATTGGTCTAACTCAATTCGTCTAAACCCCCACATTGTCTAACATCCAATTTTAATTAACACCAGAATGTCAAATATCCATTTGGGCTAATGCCCATCTAGTCTAATACCCATTTCGTCTATTACTAATCACCACATCGGCTTACCATTTCGTATAATGTCCAGTTGGTATAATCACCATTTAGTCTAATTCCATTTAGTCTAATATCATTTGGTTAATATCCATTTGGTCTAATTATCCAGTTGCGTCTCATACCCAATTTGTTAATAGAACCATCTGGTCTAATATCCATCTGGTCGAATACCCATTTGGTCTATATCCCATTTGGTTAATATCCATGGGTTCTAATATTCCATTTGGTCTAATTACCCATTTGGTCTAATATCCATTTGGTCTAATATCAATTTGGATATAGCTCCATTTGATCTAATACCCATTTGGTATAACAAATGTACCCATTGGTTCTATCTGAATGTCCAACCTGGTCTATCTAATAGCGACTTGGATCTAATACCCATTTGGTCTAATATCCTGTTAAACCAATAAATGTCTAACATTGATTATAATATTGAAAAAAAACATATTCTGGCAATGGGCATTTATCAGTATGCCATCCTCAACATAATTTCCTGTAGCTAGAGCAGGCGTGCGACCACAAGTTCCTCCAGCTACAGCGGTCATTAGGCCATATTTAGCAATTGACTTTTCCTTAGCATGTTTCCGTGTCCCCAGGAGGACACTGAATGTATTGCAGAACAGGTT
>JAMKCH010036740.1:0-14834 GCA_023653785.1 Ophioderma brevispina | reverse complement strand
GCTATACAAATTACAAGCCAAAATTTGTGTAGCAGTTACTTCAAAATGGGTAGCATTTTGCTACGCTAAACGGGAATTTGCACACTGCTCCGGTATAAGCTGCCAAGATTTCTGGCGATAGCGCAAAACTTGCACGAAAACTAGACTTTGTGAATGGTCTGGAACCGAGACTACATATACTCTCGATACTTGTTCTAAAGGTAGCAAAATCAACCACAGTACTTGTTTTGGGTAGCAAATTCAACCAAAATATTTGCTTAGGGTGTTTCTCTTGCCAAGTGAAAATACGCGCTTAGGGTACGTTTTGGGTAGTCCTGATGATCATGACTAGATAGTCTTAACTTTTGCCTGCTGGGCCATTCCATGTCAACATTCGAGATGTGCACCGCAGCACGTCGTGGATTTTTTTCGCTTTTAGTATGGTGGTAGACATTGATGAGATAGGAAAATCCTGAAATTTTGAGCGCCATAGTCCATTTCGTTTTCCCGCTAGAGCAATTGGAAATTTAGGGGGGTCACCATCAAAAGTGCAGCCGATGTGAAAGACTATGTTGAGAGGGTCACAGATTAGTAATGAAGTCCATCTAAACTTTGAAAATCACTATCTAGAGGTAATATTTGGTGTAGAATTCAAATCTGGCATCAAAAAATTCATAGCGTGTTTACTTTTAGAGTTAATGAGGCATAAATATGCACCTTTGTTCATTCGAGGCCAGGTTTGGGGGGTCATAACTCCAAAAGTAAGAATATTTTTACTGTCCATCTTTTAGTCAATCATTCATAGTTACATAGTAGATCTTTAAACCAATACAATTATGAACACATTACAAAAGTAAATAGGTGAGGTACAGACCATTGAAAATGGTAATTGTTCTTTGTTGTCACATTTTGACCCCCCTGAAAACCAATGTTGACATTCGACACCACCACTCTACTTCAGATATCTTGAAGCTATATCATTAAACAACTTTCCTTGAAAGAACTAGCTTGGTGTCTCCATTTTTTCACAACAAAATACACACTCTAAGTAACTACAGAAAAGGTATATGTGACCCAGAGGTCATTGTACATGCACAGTGTATATCACCATATACATTCTATGGGGATATCAACAAAAGTATTTTGTGCTGAAAACAATCAAGACACCAAGCTGGTTCTTTCACAAATAGTTCTTAAGTGAAGTATCTTCAACATACCCGAAGAAGAGGGGTGCTGTGGAATGTCAACATTGATTTTCAGGGGGGCCAATATATGTCAAAATGCAGAATTAGGATTTTTCAATGGGCTGTAACTCACTTATTACTTGCATAATGTATTATTATTGTACTGGTAGAAAGTCCTGCAGTGTGACTCAAATTAACAAAAAAAATGGACAGTAAAAATATTGTTACTTGTGGAGTTCTGACCCCCAAACTTGGTCCCAGATGAAGATATTGCATTTTTACTCCCAAATAACTTTAAAAGTAAAGGAGCTATCACATTTTGGATGCCAGATTTGAATTCTACACCGAAAAAATACCCCAGATAGTGATTTCAAAGTTCTGGAGGGTTCCATTACAAGTTTATGGCCCTCTCAAATATGTCTTTCGCATCACACAGCATTTTTGGTGGTGACCCCCTAAATTTCTGAATGCTCCTGCGGGAAAACGAAAGGCGGTATGAAGATCAAAATTTCAGGATTTTCATTTCTCATCAATATCTATCATCACACCAAAAACGAAAAAAATCCATGACGTGCTGCGGTGCACATCTCGAATGTTGACATGGAATAGCCCTGCTGTTATCATAGACTATCTATGGCACCAAAGATTATGTCCAAATTTTAAAAGATGATGCCATAAGTTACAATTATTGGAACTACGTTTTGGGAGGCCATACACGAGGGGTTGGTACATTTTGTGACCCCACTTTGTCTGCTCCAGTTGAATTCAGCAGCCTTGACGGAATAAAGTACAGTATCACATGCACTTTATTCCGTCAAGGCTGCTAAATTCAACTGGGATGAGCAGGCAAAGTGGGTGCAGTAAATGTACCAACCCATACACGAGCATGATATCCACCTTGGAATACAAGAGGCCCCTCGGGGGCCGCCCGAATTCACACTCTCTGGGACTGGGTCTCTATCTGTCAACTGGCGCAGTTTACGGATAGAGTTTCTCAATCAAGTTCGAAGTGGCCAAGAAATTATTTATCATCAGACTCATGTCATTCGGCTGGGGCATTTGACAAATTTAATTTGCAAACACACATGTGCATCATTACATTATGATTGTCACAGTGACATGAACAGGTTGCTTGTAAAACAGCGATAATGGTAATTTAGTTTATTACAGGTGTAAACTATACTGAAACTATACTGTCTCTGGCTCATCATTTCTGGAACATTTTAGAAGAATGTATACCCACTTCCCCGCCAAAACAGCGCACCTTTGCGTTACACGTAGAGTAGACACTGTATACACAACAACAATCAGGTGCAGTGACAATGATCACAATTCAAATCAACACGCGCGTTTGTTTTGGCCAAGCATCTTCTCTGGTCCAAGAAATTTTGAGCCAGGAGGGCAGAGGCTTAGCTTAGCCAGGCCTAACATTTTTCTTTTCATAAGCCTAGTGGCCTACACTAGACTACATGCATCAAAGTTTTCAGTCTTATCGAATGAAACTACAGAGAAATCATGTAGGCCTATCACACTAATCTTTTTAAAATCAACTGACCTTGATGAACAGCAACATTACACCCATGCCCGTCACAGTAAACCAACGGATTCTCTGTCCAGCCACGCTCGTCTCCACAAACGCAGCAACCCCCGATCATCTCCTTCATTGTATTTAATAGGAAGGAAGTAAGGTAAGACTTCTAGACGTGTGAAATCGGCTATGAAGCCTATTTGGGCACACTTCTGACGCCCATTTTCTTACATTCTGTACGGTAGTACTTCATTATTTTCATCTATTTTGTCGGTGAGTCCGCCAGGCTTGTGCGCTTGCTCGGTGACCTGAAAAGCATTATGGGACGGAAACCCTGCGCGTATGTTATTTTGAGATTTTGACCCGAAATTACGCTCCAGGAGCATATGGTCGAGGACCAAACGGTCCTGGAGCAGAAATAATCTGGAGAAATATTCTAAGTCAAATTTGAATGCATATATGCTCCAGAAGCATATGACAAATATGCTACTGGAGCAGTATTTGACTTAGAATATTGTGTATTCAAATATGCCCTTGGAGCATTGTGTTTTCAAATATGCTCCAGGAGCATATTCAAATATGCTCCTTTGAGCATATTTTCCCCAGATTATTTACTCCCCCAAATGTGAGTATGCGTCATGTGTAAATCGAATGACCTTTGTGACCGTCTCAATACCCAATGACCCCCTTTTTCCCCATCTGATACCCAATGACCCCCTTTTTGCAGCATAATGCCAGAGTTGTCATAGTCCAGTATCCAATGACGCCCATTTTTAGTCAACTTTCACTTATCAACTTAAATTTTTGCTTAAATTTTTGTTTTGCATGACAGAACCAGTGCCATTGGTCCCCATAACTCCATTTATTTGTCTTCCTAGTACCCAATGAGCCCACTTTCAAACAAAACTTTGTTACTATAGTCCGTGTCTCTATCTCTGTGCAGTGACGTCAGCGCGAGAATTGTTGGTCGCAAGAGTAAATCGCTTGCGCTGACTTGGAGCGACGGCGCTTTTACGCGCTGTTATATGGCCTCCATTTTTCTGATTAAAGATATTAATTTTATTTTCTCAATTTTATTTGAGAAAAGATTTTCTAATGGGAAAGTTTGATTATATAAAAAAACGAGAGGCAGGGGATTCCCCTTAGTGTTGTTTGTGGCAAGTGCACATGTTCAGATAGATTGTTCAAGGGGAGAAATGGGATTCCCCAAGATGAAAACTGAGTCAACGTTTATTGCTTTGGTCAAAACATGTGCAAAACTAGGGAATTCCCATGTGCTATGAAGTCATAATTGTGAGGGGGATATAATGTAGATGATGCTATTATGTGAATTCCAATTGGTCAGCAAGTGCGAAGCTATGTTTATGGCATGATTGCTGTGGTAATACCAAATTTGAACCAATAAGATCTGATCAAATCATTAAATCTGTATTATAAAATTCAGATAACTGTGAACAAGGCTCATTTATTTTGTTGTTTGAAAGGTATATCGACCTTTGAGGTCTATGAGACGTCATAAAAACGCTTCGCGAACAAAGATGGCATTTCTTGACGAGGGTGTAAATGTTTGACAATCCTGCACGGAGGTAGGGGACAAGGACTATATAGTAGGACTACCGATATGACCTCCTTTTTTCAAAAGACATCCAGTACCGATTGCCCGCCCTACTACCGGTAGCCCCCGGTTTACACATCAAGTGAGTGGGCCCCCCCCCCCCCGAGTATTTTGGCAGCTTATTGTTCCAGGAGCATATGGTCCAGAACCATTATGGTCCTGGCCAATGCTCCGGGAAGCATAATTCGGGCCAAAATCTCAGTTAACCTGTGCGTTACTCAGGAATCCGTGAATCCGTGTGTGATCGCTAAAGACGAACAAAGTTCGCACGGCACCCGTTCACGTTATTTTCTATCCCGGTTTGTCTATACTTGTCTTCAGGGTGTTAATCGACGAGGCTACACTTTAATCATTTGCTGGTTTATGACCGACGGTTGACGCGTCCTAAAATACCTTTAACGCTCTCAACACGTGACCGCTGGTTTTGTTTTAAAAAAGAATTTCATCTAAAAAAGAGGCCCAGGCCATGTCACTGGGGGAAATAGCGTGAAAGCTAAGGCAAAACTCTTCGAACAATCGTTGCAAAATGCGCCCCAAAATTGCAGAATACAGTTCTCGCAACTTTGTGAAATACTGAGTCAATTTACGTATATTTTTGCAAATTCGCTAATTTTTTTTTGTTTAGCTATCTTCTGCATTTTCCCCAGTGACAATGGTGCCTACAAAGTGATAGTCTCAACCCTACAAAATCTGGGCAAAAAATTCAAAATGTTATTTTCGTTGCTATTTCGGGCCAGGAGGAAGCCATACACTATGAACCCGGTATTTCATTACAATGGTAGCAACGCCCTACCCCTAGACGCGGTACTAACGCCACTGCTATTAATTGACGACCAGTTGATGACTACGGGTGATGACTATATTTTCGGTTGAGTTAAAATATCACACTCAGGAGGTTTACTTGTGCTCCATAGTTAAAATAACGTCATCAGATTCTAAAAATCACTGTTCTCAGAAGAAGCCGTGGAATTCAGTGCCTGCACCATAACTTAAAAATAGCGTTCTTTCTACAGGTTATCTCTTGTTAAACTGTTCCTATTTGATACGGCGCCTCTACAAGAACACAGACAACAATACCCAAATATACTCGTAAGTTTGACTCTTTTTCACTTTGAATAAGACCACATCAAGACACACTCAATTGGTTCCGCACACTCCCATTGTTCTAGCATGTACCACAATCTTTAAAAACACCTGTTTTAGATTAGACCGATTCTTCTGAAATCCCGAGCAGGGTAACGATCTATAATAAAAAAAAGTCTGTGACAACAATCTCGTATGATTAAACATGATGCTAGAAAAATTAATTGCGTATAAACACTAAAATCGATATTAAAACACACACGTTATCATCAATGACAGTAGATAGATTTTATCAATATATCCATGGATTTATCATATTTTATCCTCACAAACCTTATACGTCAATAAGATAAGTTGTTCCTTCTCACGTGCAAGTCATGTCCATTGACCAGTTTTAATATTGACTGTGGGTTACCAATATCGATGACAAATGTTTTTGACAATAGTGCTAATCGTGATAGGATTTATGCACCAAGGAGAATCGTTTTCAGTGCGTACTTGAACATGTTCACGGAACAATTCAATGACGCAACAATAGAAATATACTTTGCAGAACGAACAACATTTAAATTCATTTGATTTTTAACGACGTATCTTTGATTGCTAGCTTGTGGCTTTACAAATTAAAGAGAAACAAACAAACAAAACTGAATTTTTAGCGGTCACTCTTGAAATTAAATTGAATATGGTCGTCGCTTATATTCTGCACATGGCATCATGCATACTTTCCGTGATAGCTAGCCCGGCGATGCAAAGTGTACAGAATTCTTGTTGACAAAGTTACGAAGGAAGAAACGTCAGGAAAACGTGTACAATTGACGCAATTGAGGCCGCTCAAACGCTTTCCACCAAGAACTCGAAATTGAGCTCACTCTTCCCTGTTAAAGAAATGGACATTGAAGACCTGGAAGCCTGGGTTAACGACCCCAGCCAATCAACATCCAGTCGTTACACTTACGTCTTCCCAGAAGGAAATGATTGTAGCTAATTTTGGGGAGCTGTTTTACGGTCCAAGCAGAAGTAGTCTAAATTACGCGAAGAACAGGCTGCATCGGGAGTCATTAAGGTATTATTAGTTTTATTTTCATTTTTGACGGTAACTATCCATATATTATATGATGTTCTCCAATGTTCATTTGTTTATTGTTGTTGTAATTTGTTGCTCCACCCGCCTTCTAAAACATTTGAAAAGAACACATAGCATGTACCGTTAATGTCCGTGCTTGTTGCGTCAATAAGAATATTACAAGAAATGAACAATTTTACAAGGGATATTGCTCATCTGCTCGAATGCCTCATATCAGTCCATTTATATTTTAATCTATTTTAAAATCGAGACTATTAATAAACAAACGAAATTGCTTAGTGGCCTTCGTGTTTGCCTACTTGTGACTTTCGGGACGGACTGTCGCTTTTCTTCCTAGTTTCACATTATTGCTATTTCTTCATTGGGCTTTTATATACCTATTGTTTAATGTGAATGAAAAGGATGGCCATTTTAAAAAACGGAGACAACGTTTGTAATCAATTCATTGATTTATAATGCGTGTATTTATTGTTATGTTTCATCAATTGAATATAAAATAGACATCTATCAAGTTAAAATGCAAATTAAAAAAAACAAAAAAACTAAAAAATCAATAAATTTCTTCAAAATTGTTTTGATGCATACTATAATGCTTGGCCACATCAATATCGCTATGTGAAAGAGGCTCAATTTGATGTCCTTTGTATATAAAATCACAGTTGTTCATAAAACATTAGGGATCCCGTAATTTTTTATTATCACAGCTATTGCTTAATCGTACTGTTAATGCTATAAAATGTTTACTACAAAATCAAAATTTAAAAAAAAACCCTGGATTCAATCTCAAACTTTGGATGTTGAGAATTTGAGGTGACTATCTTAAATTTAAGTTAGTTTCCTTTTTAATTAACACACACACCCCAAAATCATCTTTCGAAATCTATGACTTTGTCTCTAATTCATGATTGTCGTTTTCCCCGCAACCATGCATGATAACAAAACCAAATATTTGAGTTATGTTGAAATGACGTAAGATCTCTTTGATGAAATCAATTAATAGATTGGTTGATCATAAGCCAAGAACAAATATTCAATATTAAACCCCGCAATATCATACTTAACTTCGTCAGGAAAACTGATAAACGGCGGCCCATTATCAGCAGAAGAGGCTGATTTGGGTACGAGATTGTGTCCAGCTGTACAGAGTTACGAGGCTCTTGGTCCGCACTCACGATAATAACCCACTGGTCGCAGGGGGTTGTTCAGGTGAGTTCAGCCGCAGCAGTGTTGACCCTCAAGAAAGCAATTTTATACATAATGGAACATTCCTTACTATGGTGTTGTTTGTTCTCTCCCATCGGGGGATAGGGAAAACCAAGTGTCAATTCAAAATAAATTACTACAATCATATAACCTTCTGATCCGCAAATAAAACACTTTCACGTTTTCTTGAAAATGTACCACTCGGTTTTGCTTTTCCGCATATCCTGAACCATAGATACAGATAGACCTCAAGAAACAAGGAGGCTAAAATTCAAATCGGCCCGGCAATGCAGTGGAGAAAAACACTTCAGATTCATTTTCATCTGGGAGTGCCATTGTTATATTTACTCAGCATCATCATCATCATCATCATTATTTATTTCCATAATCAAAAGTTACAATATACAACATACAAACCAGATATGGAGGAGAAGGCCAAGAGTCCAAATAGGCCAGACGCGGTTTCCGCCTTAAAATCAAATGTCACATAAAAAACATAACTTAAAAACAAAAAAACACGCGTTTTTAACCTAATTTTAAAAAAAAAAAAAACCAGCAAACACAAACAAAGCTCTAACAAGATCTCTTCTAAATCTAAATTAACTGCTTGTATACGAGTCCTTGGTGCTTTTTGAGAGAGGTCTAAAAAAACTCTGTTTGAGATGAATTGCATTTTTTAGGTTTTGTAGGTAAAGCTAAGCCAAAAAATATTGAACCCGATAACCCTTATACACCCTTAGCAGCCCAAGTGATTTTGTTTTTCAATTAAGTCTAATCATTAAAGTTTCTGGTTAAAATGAGTTGATATTACTTCTTTTTAGAGTAAAATATTTCTTTCTCAAATATTGGGGGTATTGATCAGTAGAATGTTTGTAGAGAAACACTCCAAGCTCTAATTTATACATGTCAAAAACATTTAAAAATTTGTGATCTTTAAATAATGGTGCAGAATGACATCTGTAATGGCTACCTGAGAGTATTCTTACAGCACGTTTTTGTAACTTAAATAGCTTATCTAAATGAATTTTATTCGTATTTCCCCATGCGAGTAGTCCGTAGCTTATGTACGGCAAAATTAGCGTACGATATAATGAATGTAATATATATTGGGGTACGAAATGTTTAATTTTGTTAAGAATACCTATATTTCTAGATATTGTTAAAGCAATGCCTTCAATATGGTCTTTCCATGTCAAATTTTCGTCAATTATGACACCGAGGAATTTGGTTTTGCTTACTCTAACCAGTTTTGTACCGTCTATGACATCCAAATGACTTTTATAGTTAGGTGTTTTGTGAGCTGTACCCATGATCATTTAGTTTGTTTTTTGTAGCATTTATTGAGAGTTTGTTAGCCTTAAACCAGTCTGTTACTTCTTTTAATTCTTCATTGATCATACTAATTTCATTTGCAATATCTTTATGAGAATAAAGTATAGTAGTATCGTCAGCAAAAAGGATGAACTGTAATTTAGATGAAGCGTTCACGATATCATTAACATATAAAATAAATAATAGTGGTCCTAAAATTGACCCTTGTGGCACACCACGTGAGATTTCTCTAAGTGTCGATTTACTAGAGTTATAATACAAACTGGTTTCTGTTATACAGGTAACTTTTAAACCATTCCAATACTACACCCCTAATACCATAATGTTCCAATTTATGAAGTAAAATATGGTGATCAATAGTATCAAACGCTTTTGATAAATCGAGATATACTCCAACTGTAGTTTCATTGCGTTCAATTGAATTATTTATTTTATCTACAAGGTCAATTATTGCCATTGATGTCGAATGGTTGGGTCTAAATCCAAACTGTTTCTGATTTAAGATCTTGTGCTTATTTATGTAATCAACACATCTATTGAAGACAAGTCTTTCCAGAATGTTCGAAAAACATGGCACGATAGAAACTGGTCTATAATTGGAGTATATTTCGGGATGGTTTTTTTTTTTTTTTTTGTATACAGGGGTACAACTTTGGCTATTTTGAGCTGTTTTGGCACAATACCCGTTGATATAGACAAGTTAAAGATCATGTTAAAGGTTTACTGATTGTCACGCAGTTGAAACGATTTCAGCTGTTATCACCTCTCCGATTTAAACTGAGCATTTTTTCATGACGTAAGCACAGACTACTTATCCTCATTCACAAATAAGTAAATCTTGAGCTTCTATGGTACGTGTTCAATTAACTTTTGGTCGTATTTTTCATCATTTATTCGAAAAGGAAGACGAACAAACATCATGAAAGAAAGCTGCTGGGCAAGCTTTGACCTAACAATTTTGTGCAGAACCAAAATATGTAACTTATTGCCTATTTCTATTCAATTTACCGTGTTTTCAGAAGAAAACTTGTGTCAACGACCTATATTATAATGTAAACTGGTGAGTTATTGTGAAAGAGGCCGGGTATTTTGTTATTCAACCCGACTCGTGTAGATGATAGCTGGTGATAACACCAGGAATCTTTTCAACTGCGTGGCAATATAACAATGTCTCCGCATACCGGACCGATTGTTGAACATCTTTAGCGCCATTGTTTGCTAAAGTCGTATGTGTATCCATTGGTTACTGATACTAGGGAAAGGAAATTGAGGTGACATTTTATTCATTTTCAAGAAAACGTGCAAGTTTTATTTGCGGGATCAGGCGGCTGGTGGTTGAATGATTGTATAATTTATTATGAATTTACACTTGTTTTTCCCCTAACCCCCCATGGGGACAACAGAATTTGTTATACAGTCTACGTTCCATAGTCTATTTCACAATAACCAATTATATTTCTTTAACCGATGGCGACGATGGCGATGATGATGATGATGATGATGATGATGACGATGATGATGATGATGATGATGATGATGATGATGATGATGATGATGATGATGATTATAGAGCAATTATAATTTATATAATAGAAACGCAATATCTATAAACATGCTGAATATTTATTTATTTATTTAAAATAAGCTTTAACATTTTAAAATGTTGTATTTTTAGATACCGGAAGAAGACGCCCAGCAATGGTTTTTACAAGAAACCTGTGAGTTCGAGCAAAGTCCTGTAAGTGTGGCAATTTGTTCTGCAACAGATAGACTTGTACAAGCCTTCATTATTGACCTGAGTACAGGCAATATGCAATATGGTTGGATCAAAGTGCACAGTTGTGTAGGATTCGTTTAAAGACTACCAGTTCGACAGACAAAAAACATATTAGAGGTGTTTGGGCAAGGGTATCTCTTGCCCTCTTTAGTTATTAATTATTGCTACTGGATGCTCACATTTCTTCCATGACTAGAGGTGGAAGCTTTTGAGGAAACTCATCGATTGCCTTAATGTTTTCATACGTCTTGTTAAAATCTTAATGCTTTGTAATATCACAAAACTGACAGCATATTCAATATAAAAGCACTAGTCTCAACTAGTGTGTGCTGGATAAATAATTATAATCAAAAGAATTAAACATATTATTCATGTAAAGATCCCATGGAATACTCTGGCATGTCAGTGTTAAAAATAGCTTATAATATCAAAGATTATGGCTAATATTTTCCTAAACAATATTTGATATAGCGCCTCGTCAATTAAGGTCAAAACGTTTTACAAATAAAAGGAATTTCTATTAATCATAATGCATAAAATATGATAGATTTATGACTATTGAACATTGACTTAATGTATCTATAAACAGTAGCACAATCAATTACATGGGATGGGATACATATACCTCAGCATATACCAATTTGTGGCACATATTTGTAGCAATAAGAATAGGAATCGACCAATCATTTGGAGTGACTAGTTCATGAATATTTATGAGGTGTAATATATACAAATACCACCTGGTTAGAGACGTATCCAGTACTACTCCCCGATATAATCCATGTAGTATCTGTTTTGTTACATCTCACCGTGACTCTCTGGGGATGAGGTTAAAGGGAAATACCACTTAGGAATCGGTCAATAAATCGGTATGATTACTTCATGAATATTTATGATGAATAATAATTACATTTACAGTATGATACTTATGTTAAAGCCTGAAGGGGCATTTCGTAATCCACAGCCTTATTCCCTAATTTACCTCAAAAGTTTAGAATTTTATATTATCTGAACCGTTGGCTTAATCATAGTGTAAACAGGTGCAACATCTTAAGTGTACATTTGATGTAACGGTCAGCTGTAAACGGACAAAAACAGTATTATACAGTAGCCTATGGAGCACTGTGATACAAACATCTGCTCATAACATGAAACAATAAGATGATTTTTCAAATAAGCGTCTTTTGAACCATAAACAAAATAAACTGCTAAGATTACAAAGCGTACCCATGACATTGACCTCCCTATATCTTTGTCCGTCCACTAAGAATTGAGTTACCAAAAGTCTTGAGAAATGAAAGGCAGAAATTTTGAAAGAGTACGCCTGATACTCTGGAATTCTGAAATGATAGCTGTACTAACTTAATACCTGCTCAAACCAAACCACCAATGCCAAGTAATCACTGTGAAGGAGAAAACCCCGATTTGTCTATCGAAAAAAAAGGTTTCAAAAACATTGCTTGTTGAATTCGATAACATGGTTTTTCGATTTGAAAACATATTGAAAGGCAAAATTGTCGAGGTGTCTCGTGCGAGAAACTTTTTTTTTTGGGGGGGGGGGCTAAAAACAGGTGTAGAAGTAATTATAGTCCGGCGTACTCATAGTCCGGGAACAAAGGTGAACAATAGGGCAATCGATTCAGTTGACTCTTCACGTAACATTAGTTTCACGCTTTATTCCGTTATCGTCTATGGAGCCCCGGACTGTGGCTCCCGCCGGACTATATCTGCTTTCACACCGGTGTAACAAAACTGGGAGTCAACATAATTAGACGAAATAAACCGTGACCTTCAGGCTATAGGGTATGGTGCTAAAGTGATGCATTAAGTATATAATGGAAAACACAATAGGTAAGTCACAGGGACGCTGTAATTCATGACACCGGATTTATTGGTCGAAAAATGGCAGGTTTTTCGGCGTTCTCTTCTTGGCATTATACTTACCTTAACCAATTGTACGCTATGTCTATTATTATAAAATGGCAATATATTGCACTTAAATGAAGTGGGAAGAACTTGTTTCTGGTGTTAAAGTCCATTCATACTTCACTGCAATGCACTGCAGTGAAAATGGATGAAACCCATCTCTGACTCAACTCAACTCTAATTGCATTGCGCTGCTGTTGTGCTGAATCAGAGATGGTTTCATTTATTTTCATTATACTGCATTGCAGTGCAGTGAAATATGAATGGACCTTAAGGAGTACGTATCGGGTGGTGGGTTGCGAAATTAACATATCGTTTCGTGCGTAATATGTCGAATTGTTCCTCATAGTTTATTCATTTTTTCTAAGACTTATGTAAATTTGGCACCAAAACAGTTGTATATTATATCTATTCGTTTATTTCTCAATGTTGAAAGTTGTAGCGCGACTTTTCCGACACCCTGACGTACTTCTATTTCCCGTTGATGCCGGCGTTGATGTAATGAAAAGTAAATTAGAGAAGAACGTTCTTGAAAGTTTGTACACACGAATGTATCAGTGGCGGCTCACAAAACACATTGTTAAAGGTGCACTGAGAGATTTCCCATATCAACTCTCCATAAAAATGAAAGGCCTGCTCTTATGCTAGACCTTCAAACATATCCTCATATTAAAAAGATAACCTCAAAATATTTGCTCAAATACAAATTTCAGCCTGTGTTTTATATTGAAATATATAAGCAATTGAAATATGCCTTTGTTTTTACTTTTAAGGTATTCCTGTAGCCAAAATAGGGAATCTATTGCGTGTCTAATGTATTTAAATTTACTGTATATGATCCCCTGTGTGGATACCAGGAAATCCCTCAGTGGGATGAATTCAACCCCTGGAAACAAAGGCATTAATCAGATTATTCAGATTACAATTTTCCATACTTCATGTCCCTCACATTCCCTTAAACAGCCTTGTACGTGTAACACATGATGTTCAACGAATTTTGTAAATATATTTATTTGGATTTAATAAGAAATGAGCACTTATTATTAAGTACACCACTTTTATTTTTCCTTGTATGATCTGGACCAGAGGTCGATGTTAATAAAGTTGGAATAAATTAAAAAGAAATAGCGCAAATGTTCATAACTCTCACAATTTAGTCAAATTAAGAGCTATTAAGCATTTAAAAAAGTGCCACCTATAACATTTTTGTCCAGTATGTAGCACCCCAAGGTTCTATATAGAACCTTAAAATTTAAATAGGCATAGGAACCCCCCTTTGACGTGTGCTCGATGAAGAGGTAGATCATCCACCTATCCGCGCAATGGCACAACTATCATGGAACATGAAGATTTGAAATATTTGGGATTCTATACTTGATAGCAGAAAGGACTTCTTGACAAGAAAAGGACAAGCATGGAGTGCCTGCAATAAGCTTGATATCATGGAAGTCTGATGTCACAAGGACAACTACGATTGCCTTCTTCAAGGCCTGTGTAGAAAAGGTCTTGTGTGGTGCAGAAACATGGGCCGTGAAGGAGCTCCAATGTCTTCTACTTCTTTCTGTATTACCTTTGGAATTTCAGAATTACCTGATGAAGTATAATGCTCTCCTTACTCAGGTCGTGCACTTGCCTTGAACTATATAGGTCTTGATGGAAGTCTGAGCAAACCGTTGACAGCTATTCTCTGCTTCTTCCTTTTGAGCTTAGAGATTTCTTTTTTCCCCTTTCTTTATACAGAATTGTGTTGATTTCATCTTGTCTTCTGCATTTTGTCGTCTTTTTCCTAGTTAATTTTACTAACTCTGCATATTCTACCTCTTCATAAATTTCTTGTTTATTTGTTTAACTACAATGTAAAAACTTACAGTGCAATTACAGGAAAATACTGGAAAAAATTCCCAAAACTTACAGTATTTGGCTGTAATTTGGAAATACTGGAAAATACTGTAAATTTTATGTCCAATTTTCCAGGCCTATAATGACAAAATCTAAAAGTGAAGACTATATTCGATATTTAATGAGTAACAACAACATTATACACTACTATGAATTTTTCAATTATACCATTAAGTACTAAAATATACAGGGGAAAAAATACTGTAAATTTTACAGGAAAA
>JAMKCH010036739.1:0-14174 GCA_023653785.1 Ophioderma brevispina | reverse complement strand
ATTTCCTCATGATTCCATGGACTTAAGCTCCTACGGAACGCTGACTTATGACACCAAATATAGATAAGACCAATTTTGGAGTCCTGGGGGTTATTAATTTCACCATGAATCCACTGAATTTCACAAATTGAATTTGGCGTCATGATGCAAATGAAGATCATACAAACCAAATTGGACTCTGAATCAACTTTTTATTCATGAGTGATTCAGATGCCAAAGTGGTGCTGTATTTTGCTTCATGAAGCAATTGACGCTAACAGTGGGCAAATTACGGACTGTTTTCATTCTCCTAGTGAATATACCATGATGAGAGAGGCTATATCCTGGAAGTTACATCGCGAAACTTGCACGAGATACAGCAGAAAGAACACTTGCACTTGATTAAAAACAACTGAAGTCCAACAAGTATTGTGGCAACACATAAGATGCAATGTGAAGTAGCGGTTCAAGCTTTAAGCTCCTCTGTTGCTGACGCAATTGATTTCCTCAGAGAAGATCTCAAGCACCCCGATTTTGCAGGTGAGTGAGAAAACGAAACAGAATTCATACGACAGTTGACAAGCTATTTGACTTCATGAAGTCAAGAATGTGCTGGAAAGGGATACAAACGCCCAATTGAATATATACAACTTTGAGAGTAGGGGGGGGGGGGGGGGGAAGAAATGGTATTGACACCAAGAGGTATTCGAAGAGGGAAGATGACAAAGGGGCAGCTGCTGTGCATGGGAAGTAGGGAGACAGCCTGGTGGTTTCATGGTCTCATTGATTCAGTCCTGGATATTGTGAGCGCCTTTTGAAAGGTCCAGAGCCCTTTAGATACGTCCTCACAATTAAGAATGTCACAGCCCATTTGGAGATGTTCTTCAGTCGAGTGCGTAGAAGAGGGGGTTGGAATTAATAACCGAACTGTCTGCAGGTAAAGGGCATAAGATGGCATACTAATGAAGAACTCCATAATGCCATCAAAAACGCCAACGTCAGCGTGGAAGAAAACCGGTCAACAATCTTTTCAACCAGGCACCGTCCGCGGCTGTTCGTCACACAAAATGAGCACATGCAGAAGTTCGCTAAACTACTTTCCCAACCTTCTGAATACCATGATCATGTACTACACTACATGGGGTTATGTCACAAGGCATGTTGTACGAGATTGCAAATGCACCAAGTGTTGTCTAACTCTTCATAACATTCGTCTGAACCATGTGAACCCAAATCCCAATTTAGCCTGCTTACAACCATAAAGACAGAGTGTCTGATTAAAACCAGAGAGGAGTTTTCGGATAGTGCAGGACACTGACAAAATTCTCAGGGGTTTTTTTTTTTAATGGTATACAGGCCTATTCTAGTCCTACAAAGGAGACATATTTTATAAGTAAGGGGGAACTCTTTTCCGTAAGAAGTATGCACAAAAAGTTAGACCAGGTTTTGTCTAAGTCAAAATTAGTTTTGGTCAACACTTGACAGTTACTCATGTTTTCATCATAGAAATTTCAAATATTAAAATAAAAATTTAAAAATAAATTGCCAAAATACCTCTTGTCAATGCGAAGAAAATGCTTTTTCTGGTGACTCAATTGACTTGGAACAGGTCTAACTTTAGACCCAGTTCTTTTGGGGCTGTGCGACCCTGAAGATGCAGTGTAGTTTTTTTTTGGTACTAAAAGCATTAGCGTCAAATCTGGTAGTATTACCCATCGAGCTAAATAAAGTTTATTTATTAGCTCTATGTAGTGTACCACATAAATAATTACATACGTAAAATATGTTTAAATTTAAAGGAAACATGTGCACTGATATTTCAATCTTGTAAATGATGCGTGCTATAACTGGCAAGTCCACAACGCCCACTGAACCATGATTTATTATTTACTTCACAAGGGTCTTGTAGGGTGGTTGAGTGCAAGTTCAAACATATTCATTTTTTAAAGAAATATATATACACAGATATGGTGAATCCATAGTCATGTTTTAATACTGGCAAGTTTACAACATGCATTGAAAACCATGACCTTTGTATAATGGGTTCTTGTAGGGTTTTTGAGTGCAAGATAAAATAATCCAATTTTAAGGAAACAGAGACATTTCAATTCGTATGTCCTTTTTTTACACCTCAGCTTATCAGTTGGCATCATGTGTCCCAAGATTCAGCATTTCTTTCCTTTCCTTGACTGCAGAAAACCATCCTCTATGGAGAAAATTGTAATGGTTAGTTTGCGCCAACATAGCTATAGCAGGACCACTTGGCATTCTTTGTGCATGTGTGTGTATATGCAGGGAGGATTTAGAGGGGCGCCCCCGGAGCGCGCCCCCTCGATTTTTTGAAGAGCACAGGGCGCCGGTGCCGCATGACGCAGGGCGCACTGTAGATCATACAAATGGACTTTTGAACGCACAGGGCGCCCTGCAACTCTAAGATGACGGTACAGGCGTCGGGCGCCATGTAGCTTTGTGGGCACCCAGCGGACGCACCGGTGAGCGCAGCGACCTGAAAATTAGGCGCCCCCTCTATTGAGACAATCCTGGATCCGCCCCTGCTATGTGGTGTGTGTGTGTGTGTTGGTGTATTTGTGTTTCTGTTGTCACTAAAAATAAAGTTTTGGCAACTATGTATGCAGGCAGCCAAACAGTTAATTCTTTGAATAGAGTGAAGCGCGGAAGCCGAGAACTGCAAAATATGGTTTAAATTAAGTAACCTATTGGATTATGTCAACTTTTTGAATTACTAGAAACCACATGGAACTATTTTTCAATGTTTCTTAAACAAAACTTGTTTGCCTTTAATATCCTAATTTAAGGAAATGCATGTACACAGAGATATTTAATGAGAGAATGTGTGGTCAGTAGAAAAGTTGCAGGACTCGTTGATCATTAGACATTAAAATGTGAGTTAGAGCCGTGACGTCCACCATGTTTGTGGTCACTGTGCAAAAAAGATAACTAATCTCAATTACCTCGTCGACCACAAGCAAAATGTGGGGAGCTGATAGAGGGAATATCTACAATCTAATTCTGATAGGCATGTGCGCTTGTAAGGAATGTCTTTGAGCAGCCACCTAGATGAAGAGAAATGATTGGACAATTTTTGAAGGCAGCGTAATACTCTTGGCAACAGCACTTTGATGAGCCGGTTACGGGGATAAGCGCTATATAAAAAACTGATTATTATATATTATAATCAAGCCAGGAGGCATTCCAGCGTTTGAATGTTGGGGGTTGCAGGACTGCCAAAAGTGGACCTGGCCCCTAACCCCAGGACCATAAAAAAATCATTTTCCTAGTATTTTTTTTTTTCTGGATGTTTTAAATTCTTAACACTTACTGGCTCATGTGATCGAGATCTCGATCAACACATGTGGCAGGTATTATAAAATGCTGCCTTTGTGTACCTAAGAGGTGGTACTTTCAAGTCACAAAAAAAGTGGACCATTCGTGAGTTGAGGTGGTGCCATGTACATTCCCACCTCTTGGCTATGCCCCTATTTCTAACTCATAGTCCTATGTTACAACATCTTTCAAAATTAAATATTTGCTCAATTAAAAATGCTAAAATGTTCAATGCAATTATCACAATGGATTTAACACAGAAGTAAATAAAAGTTGGAAAAGAGTTGGGAAAAGGCTTGCTTGGTTTTAGTTGAATGAGCCTGTGTTAATCCTACCTTTTACAGTTAGGTCAAACATCAGACTGACAAAGTCCAATTGATGGAACAAATGACCATTTAGGTCAAACATCAGACGCAAGTCCCCATATGATGACGTATCAATAATGGATGTTTAGAGTGCAATGGTTAAGAATATTTTCTGAGTGAAAGATGAAATGTTCCATTCAACGAGGGCGTTAGCGAGTGAATGGAACATTTCATCTTAACGAATGAAAATATCTTCCATTGCACAAATGAAAAACATTCATATTTGTTTAGAAACACTAGTAGATCCTTGTCATTCTAGTAGTAAAGCTAAGACTAGCTTGACTACGCTCCGCTAAGCCTAAAGTAAGGCTAAGCCTATCCTAGCCGGGCGTCATACTCATGGCTGGGCCGCTGTCAAGTAGCACGTTGCTACGGCCCGGGCCTACTCTTGGAGGGCTAGGCCTAATGTTGACTTTAATTTCCCTTCTACTATATTCACTTCAAGTAAACTGGTCTGAAGAACCTCCATGGGCTAGGAATATCCACGTTTAGATTCCGACTGAAAACATAACTTTACCGCAAAACAAACAAGATCGTGCGTCATTGTTCCCACGTACACACGACGACCCAAGTGCCGAGGACTCGCTGCTGTGCACACAATCAGCGCTGGATCATAATAGCATCATAGAAGCACGCGGCAAGTTCGCGTCGAGGTGCATGATTAGGTGACCCGCTTTTTGTGAAGACGCCGAGCATGCAATGGAACAAAAAATGGGGAAACAAAAATGCACGCCCAAATGAAACACAAAAGTGCACAGTATGTGACGTAAGAATGCACTTATATCGAATTTATTTATAACATGTGACCAAAGAATCCTCCATCAAATGACAAGGATCTATTTAGGTTCTATATAAACCAATGACGCATTTATGGCAATTCGACTGTAAAGTCCCCATTTGATTAACCAAATGACCCTTTAGGTCAATGTCAGACTGCAATCCATTTGAGGAACCAAATGCCAGTCTAGGTCAAACAGACTGTTAAGTCCCGTATAAACTAAAACTGCCATGGTAATGATTCATTGTCCCCGCAATCGATAAAACAATTACAGGGCATGTGTTTATAATACTGCAAATATTTGAATTCCCCACACGTAACTATAAGCCTGTTCATTTGTTGAACTGAGTTTCAGGGACAACGAATCCTATTTACGGCACATCATATAACACCCCTTTTAAAGGTGCGTTTTCCAATTGTCTTTAAGACCCCCCTGATTTACCGGAAGTAGATTGATTTTGATATCAGGAGAAAGGCACCATATTTTTCAATGTCGTCCTGAAATTATAGCCCTCAAATCCATTGCTTCCCGAGATATACAAAAACCGCGTTTAGTGGTGAACATCAATATTAGAGCAGTATTGAATAGGGCTTGTAACATGCATTATTGCGTCTACAATAAAAACTGCAAGTTTGTTTTTTTTTTTCTCTTTCCACATGTACAATTGGTAATTGCAGCTTTTTCAGTACATAAAAATTGGTTGCACAGTCTGGTAAGCAATAGTTCTGTTACCTCCAAATTAATTAACATCAGAACATTACCATCAATGAAAAAATGTTTTAGTAGCTACAGAATCTCAAACGAATATGAGGGCATACACCTAATAACCTTCATGGTTACGGCAAAAACCAAGATTACTATGATTGGTGTACCTAAGCTTTAAGATAATTAAAAGAAAAATTTTCAAAGGCACCACAGAGATATTTTGACATCCATACGCTGTGACACATGTAGTAAATCCATCAAAATCTCCAATGATGTCACACCCTCTCTCGCTGCACTTTAAAAATTTAAAAAAAGAAATTTTACTTTTTTATGTCAAAGGTCATTCACCCTATGGGATTGGATTTTAAACCATATGCATACAAATAAAATTACGGTCCTACAGAATGGCAACAACATAAATCAAAAAATCATTACATCCGACGCCCAGTGTTTCTAGTAAAACCTCTGATAATCATGGTTCAGATTCCGAGCAGACTATGTCGGCCCAAAAAATCCCAAATTTAGCCCAGCATAACATCGCACTGAAACTGGGCAACATGAGGGCCCAGATAGCATTCAGAGGACGCTTTGAACCAAGTTCACGGCAATGCCAATGGCCCACTTTTACTGTACAAAATATGACACTAATTGGGATTTTTTTAAAACCCCAGAATTCAAAAACCAAGTCGCCCATAATCTTGCTAAAAGCTACCCAAAAAAACTAGTCAAAAGAGGACTTGTTGGATCGTATGACCCCATCAAGATGAGGTTTCCCAAAACAATGCCTTGTTGAATGGCTCAATACAATATACAGGCCTCAATAAACAAAAATTAAATAAACAGGCTCAATACATCCTCTGGTCGACACCCCTATCCAATCCACCTTGGTGCCCAAAAATTGGCCTGTATAGCATGCAAATATCAAGTTGAAAACAAGATTCGCACAATTGTTTGGCAATGCTAGATAAAGAATGGCCACCATCGTCAATTCAAGAAACATTTTTAACAGGACATACGCAATAACCAAAAGTGAAGTGAACCAGGCCAAGCTGATGACCGAGTTTTTAAGGGAAAAACCCTTATTAGATATTTAAGATATGAGAGTCCCAACGGGTATGCCACTCAATTTATCTTCTTGTCAGTATTAGCCATACTCTTTTCGATAGAAAGAATATCTTTAAGTCTTTAGTAATTTACCTTAATTTAGATGCCCTGTTTTATACCTTACCTCATAAATGTACTGTTTTGCCATGTAGAATGAACAAATTAAAACTGGAATCTATAGGTTCTTAATATTCTTAAGATTACACTCTTCATATCAATCAATACATTACTCAAATCGGTGTTTGTACCCTATTCCAAAAATGAGATACTGTATTACATTCCCAAAAGAGATGCTGTATAGTCTCTATTCCCATGATTACAGAAGAGCATAGATTTAGTTACAAAACCAATTTGAAATAAATTATCATTTATACCAATATCTCTAGAATTATTTTAAACTGAAAGTACCTAATTTGATGTTGATCAGGGATGATGACAACGGAATTGATAATTTCTCTCCAATTTTAAATCCATATCATTAAAGATCCGATACCATTTCTCTTCTGAATTGGAGGTCTGAAAACCTTGCCAATACATATAGCGGAATCATTTTACACCTTTTTGTCACCCGGTTTTTGGGCAAGCATTTCTTTTGACGATGTTTGAATAATAAATTTGTCATCCCCCCTCTTGCACTTTCTCGCCAGCAATTTGAATATCATAAATTAAAGGAATAGTATTCAGATAATTACAATTGATGTTACAATTCTTTTAAAACTCGAAAGGCAGAAAAAACCTCTTGTGACATCCAAAATACCGCTAAAATTATGATACCCTTGTCAACCATACTGCTGTCTAAAAACAGTCCTTCTTATTTATTTTCATAGCTGAATTGTTCCAGAGAATTTGGTGATTCAAGTTAAATAAGGTTGTGCATAATTAACGAGCACATGCCCGAACAACATCTTTGATAATGCATTTTAATATTCAAACGTTCTCGGAGAGTTAGTTACCTTCCCAAATGAGGTTGCACCAACAATTGCACAATGATACTTATAAAACATTTCAGTTCCACTCATTTTTGTCCCAGATGCGTTTCACCCATGCAATTTTGAGACCATTAATAATCGATGAATATGACTCATTTTAAGACAACCTTGTTTCGTACTTTCCCAAGAATTGTATTTCTATTCAATTTATCGGGCTTGCCCGACCAGACGAAATAAAAATAGCAGACGTCACATCTTATAAAATTGTCAGTGGATTTGGAAGTACCGAGAACATAAATATTAACTGTGAAAGCAGAGATTTATTATAGTTATTTTACCAATAGGGTTGAGATCCCGAATAGACCAAATTCTGAAGGATCTCCTTAAGTTGCTTCATTCGGAACAAAATTTAACTCAAACGTAATTATTGAGATTTGCATCAAAAACCACACCCAAAACCGAACCGGGTGCTTGGTGTACTTCAAGCCAGTATCACAAATATTTGGAGGGTTGTCTCTGTAAGAACCCAAAGCAGCAACCAGACTTATCAATTGATCTTAAGTCCAGAAAAAGTCTGGAAAGTTCTAAGAATATTAATGATACTCGTCAAAAATCCACATCTTGAACATAAATTTTAGTGTCATCACATACCACTTACCAGAATATCAACATCCAAAACTCTAATGCCTCTAGTATTACTTTTCTGATCATACATTCAAAAATTTCACTCAATTTATATACAGGGGACTACGAAGGGCAGCCCTGGCGAAGACCACAAATAATGACAAAAAGAGGAAGCAGCCCATTGTTAGTAACACAAGCTGATATGTTTGAGTAGAAGACTTTAATCCATGATAATGTCAGTGCCCCACTTTAAAAATTTTAAGGTTCAAAAGAAAGGCCATTCCAGTTTGTCGAATGCCTTTTCAAAATCAATTAGAAACATTAACCAGGTAATTGTTATTTTTTAAGATATCTTTGACCATAGCCATTCTAATATTTTCGCCAATATAGCGCCCTTTGAGAAAACCAGTTTGATCAGGAAGGATAATATTTGATAGAACCTTTTTTAATCTCAGAGCAATAACTTTAGTGATAATCTTAATAATCCGTGTTCATAAGCGAAATTGGGCGCCAGTTTTTCAATGATCAGATCTTTATCTTCTTAGGAATAAGATTTAATTATCCTCACATTGATCAGTAGACAGGCTACCATTTTGAAATAGAAATTTGTAACTGTACAATAAGACTAGGATATATATCCCAAAACCATTTATAAAACTCTGTTGGAAACCATCAGTGCCCGGCGGTTTTTGTTTATTTGATAATGTATCAATGCATCCAAAAGTCTTTAACTTGTCACCAGACCTTCATACTGTTTTTTTGGAGATGGCATGATCTAAACTTGGGAATATCATTATCAATACCAATTATTTCATTGAACTTAACATTTGGAGGATTGGCAGACCTGTACAAATTTTGATAAAAATTCTTTTCCTCATCAAGAATAGCATCTGCATCGGTCTTGGAGTATCGGAACTTACAATGTAACTTGAAATTATCGTTTGCCTTTGATTTCGTTTTTCTAAATTGATGAATTATTTGGAATTACGCCACCATGTTCAATCCATTTTCCCTTGATCTATTATACACCTTCATCTTTATTTTGTACAATACTTCCAACCTGTTTTACAATTCATTAATTTCATGCAATAAATTATACTAGATCAATATCGTACTTCCTTCTATTTTCATTCAGCTTGCTAACAATTTAACTTCACGAGATGTTACGCTCTCTTGATTTAATAGCAGAATTTTCATTGTCATAGATCTATTTGACACTTCAAAAAGTCCCACGCAAATTTGGATTCAATCTTATTATCAGGTTCTGAACAAACTCATTAATCCGATTTTTTTAACAGAATGAACATAATTTGCATCCTGAAGAAGGATGTGTTAAATTTCCAGAAGCCGCGCCCGAGCATGATTTTGTCCGTAACCATATTAATAGCCACTGACAATGATCCGTTTAAAACCAGTAGAAATATTAGAATGCATGTGATTCTGAGCTAGCAATTGAATGAAACTAAAATAATCCAAGCGACACGTATTGGAGGATTATTTTTGAGTGCAGGTTGGTAATTTTACGAACCCCTGGGGTTCTCAAAGTTTTCTCCAATTCGACTAGATCATATGCCGAGATAACATCATGAATATATTTACGAGAATTACAATGAATTGTGACCGGCCACCCCTTTTATCCATCATTGGATCAAGACGCAATTGAAATCGCCACCCCAACTGAAATTGATTCACATCAAATTCATTCATCTTCTTATGCATATTCTCAAAAAAAGCGGTTTCATCTTTATTGGGGCCATAGACATTAATTAAGTAATTTTTCTGATGGTTACATTAACAAAAAATACCCGTATCAATAAATTGCCCTCCTTACATGGAACTTTTAACATGTCAAAATTACATGATTTTTTAAAGAGCACACATACCCCTCTACTATTTGAAGTACATGAGAGAATAAATATAATTACCCCACTCCATCTCTCCATTTTTGCTCCGTTTCCTAAAGAGAATGGGTTTCTTGAAGCAACAAAATATCCGTCAATCTATTTTGCATCCCAAGAGAAACCTGACGTACGTTTTTAATTTTATCGCCCACCCTTGACATTCATGGGTAGATCTTAACACCTTGTACCTTACTCATGATGAAGCTTGGAGTAAAAAATACATAAGTATAAAAAAAAAATTATACGACTCAAACTGTAAAACCAGGATTCCAAGAAAATACGGAGTATTATAAGATTTATTGGTAGCCCAATAAATAGGATTGTATAGTTAACACCTCTGTATATAATTAGGAAGATCGTTACATTACCATCACGCATTTACAATGAGCAGATCGCAGTCTAAAACACACTAATATTAATTGATGTTAAACACCGATTATATTGATATAGAAGCCAAACAAAACTTACATCTTCCAACATATTTTAGTACAACCACACTATTTGGCTAAAAAGTCCATTATAACTTTGATAAGCATAAGCCTAAGCCAGTAAAATTTTGCATAACTGGCTATACCCGAAAAAGCGGGTTATATTTAAGAACCTGCGACCCCTACAATGTAAACAAGTCCATTAAAAAAAGTATTGCCATAACATAATTTTAAAATGATTCTAAACAAAGTCAAATGCCAGAGATAATCCTGCCTAAATTCATTTGGATCTATTCAGTCCGAAATAGCAAAGAGCACCAATATTAACATATGCAACTATTGTGTCCTGCAGTTGTGCACCGGCATATACATACGTGGTTCCAAAAGCCCACCTGTAACCAAACATAGCGACATCCTTACCCAAAAGGAAATTACAGGTATGAGACGGAAAAACTGTCAAAGTTTTGTTTTCCACGTACTTGATGTGGTGGATGTGCAAGTGCCGGCTCTTATATCAGTATAGAACACAATACCATAGAATCTCGGAACAAGCACCTTTAACACTTACAGTGCTCAAGGGATCGAGATCTCGATCAAACATGTGGCAGGTATATAAAATGCTGGCCTTTGTGTACATAAAGGTTTTAAATTACAAAAAATACAGCACCAACTGGTTGAATGGGGAAAAAAGCATGCTGTTTCTGACCAATCCTTTATTTAGACCTAACTGGAAATAAAATCAAAATTAATATTCAAATCATTGATTAGAAAAGGGCCAAATCTTTTATTTAAGTAGAGCCATCAAAGCTAAATTTGGTTATCTTGTTGGAGGGCACAAGCCATAACTACCCCTGGGTGTATTTTATGCGGTTGGGTAGTGTAACAGTTTTCTTTTCTCACTTTACATCACTGAGCCCTGGGTTTCGATCCCCAGGACAAAGTTCTTCTTTAACATTCAATTAGTTTCCAGTCCAATCTTGCTCTCAAGTTTTCTCCAGGTTCTCTGATTTCCTCCTGCTTTTAAAACTAGGCGGGCTTCTTCTTTGTCTAGAAGTCCTTGTTGAACATGTTTTCTGTCCTGAATATGACCTTTGGTCAGTTGATCAGACAAATCAAAAATAGTGATAAATTTATTCGTCATTTTCAGCACTGGTGGCTGCCATCATTGCAGCAGACAGGAAATTTGAAGCATTAAATTATGGTTGAGATATCAAATCCAGGGTTAGGTGGGAAATTAAAAGTATTGTTTGGCACATTTTGATCGTTGTATATTATATGGGCGAGTTGGGAATGTTTGTCCTTTAAAGTGGGGGTAATCCCTTAAGAGAGGTCGTCTTATGTTGATGTATTGGGGATGGTTTGAAAACCCTACAAAACTCAAGGCCTTTTTGTAGCGTTTTAAATGTGGTGAGTTAATTCCGAGTATTGCAAGAGTTGTGTTTGGTAAAAACATTTGGTTTGGTGCGTTACGACGAAATTTAAAAACGAGGTTGCTACTTGTCAAGTATGGCGGGTAGTTAGAGGGGTAAATATACGGTATGGTGAGTTGTCACCTTCACATACAGAAAAGATTTTTGATGTATGTAATATGGTCATATATTTCAAAGTAAATGTTGGGAAGGAAGCAAACAAAAAAAATATATACTTGTGGTAACTCGCCATATTAAACTCTGGAACAACCTGCCCTAAGTCAAAATGTAAAAATTAACACCAGGTCCATAACACACCAACATTAATACATTGTTCTTAACGTAAACTCTTCATAATTCTCTGAAGGTAGTAACCAAATCACCATATTTAAACCTCAAAATGACCCCCACTTCCAAGTACAAACATTTCCACTAATCACTAAAACGCTACATCACAGGTTTGTTAAATATATTCTTCAAATAGGTTGCTTTTGAAGTGAAACTCACCGCCATTTAACTCTCCCCAAAAGATTACCCTACGTTTAATTACAAACCTTCACAACATGACTTCCGTTGATTGATTTTATTTCCGTGGTTCATATTCGATATTATGTTCTCATACATACAGCATATTTCAGAATCTTACATTGTGCAAATAAATTTGTCAAGGAACATAGTTCATAATTCAAAAAACATGTCTATTCATTTGTCTGGTATAGTATGGTAGCTAGCTGTAGCTATAATGTTGAATGGCGGCGCCCATGCTAAGGGACATTTGTTTTATTCGTATTAATAAATCGATACAACTGACCTGTTGGTTGTCGGTACAGCGTTTTAAACCAAACCAGTGTTGAAGAATGCTCTCCATCGTGCCTGGGTCGTCAAAAAATTAGGGGGCTTCATGTGACAACACATTTTCTTCCCCTCTCATCTTCTTCCTTTTCATCGTCAGTGGAGGACAGCAGGCACGCTCGGCATGCTTATTTCGTTTTTCAATGGAAAAACAATGGTTTGCAGCGCTGACCCCTCCAGTTGGTAGAAAACGGTTGAAACAACTTCGTTTTTGGGGCTGGTAAATACGGTTTCATTTAAAATATTGCAGAATGTTGCGTAAAAGTCACTTCATACCTCAGATGGTATAATTATAATTATGATATTTTTGGGGTGAAAAAAACAAGATGAAAAGTGAAAAATTTGTGTTTAAAGTTAATGCGTTGGTCATGACAAATTAAGGAGCCCAATTCATAAGGGGACCAAAATCATAAAGGGATCATCTTACTCTGTAAAAAGTGTGTGACGTGACGCGTATCTGTTTGAGAAAGATGAAGACCAGGTTAGTCATAGATTGGCGTTGCAACATGAATGCCCTATACCTTTAACATGGCGAAAACTCATGATTTGCAAACTACAGGAACGTGTGGGATCAAAACATTCTCAGGGTGACCCAAAAAAACTGTACTTTAAGTGAGGGATGATATTTTTCTACTGGATTTTATTTTCATAAAAGACTGGTTATTGACATCTTGCCTGAAAAAATTTTTCATTAGGTAGGGAAATCCCCAGATGCCCAAATCGAGCAGATGTGTCCTACCCCCCCGTTGACACAAGGAAGAAAACTAGTTATTTAGCCAACTGCATCCTATGTTTCAGATTGTGAAAACCAAAAACAATTTTTGGTATGGACGTACATTCCATACATGAAAGAACCATGGGTTATGGTAATAGACACACTAGCAATCTCCGCTCGCATTTACAATGTCCAGATCCAAAGGAATTTTGGAATTAAGGTTTGTTGGTTTGCAGGCAAAGGCCTTTCCTCCAAAACACAAGAAAGAATATATGTTGATAAGGGGAGCTCCCTTCATTAGCTATAGGGGATATTTTATGGGAAAACAAATTACCATTATGAAAAGAATGTAGCTCCACTACACAATTATCCTATTCAGCAGTGTTTGCCCATGCAAATTGTCTTTTAGTTTAGAGCAAGTTTAAGCAATGGCGACACCAATTTTGAAACTGATATAGTAGAGACATGCAGAGCTAATACCTCCGAAAAAATCAGAAAAAAGTATGCGGCAATCTTGCCATATAGGCCTACAAAGGTTATAATTTGTATGTTATAGCGCCCTCTATATGCCTATCCCATAGAAAGACGTGTGTTAAACTAGATTTTCATGAAAAATCACATTTGCCCGCAATGAAATTATCTCAAATTACACAAGATGTAGTTTGTGTAATAAATACTCCATATTAGTTGTCAAAAGTGTGTCGCGGGCTGTTGATATTTTGTTTTATTCATTTGTCATAATAAATGAGACTGTAACAGCGTGTATAAGAGATTGAGGCTTGTCAAATTAAAGCCCTTCAAAAATCGGAGGCATGGAAAGAGATGTGGGGTGTTAAAAAGTTCCAGTACTGACCTGTTGTACTTCTGAGCATGCCTAATTGTTATAGTCACTGGCTCAGATATAGCCGGCGCGTATGTGGCAATGAGTGGTAAAGTCACGTGGAAGTCCCAAATCTAAACACTGAAATATCTGTCAAAAATATAGACACAACAGGGGAACTAGCTTTAAACCTGGACTTACACCAGGATAGCATAAGGG